>JAVSBS010025888.1:0-27122 GCA_033124195.1 Coracias cyanogaster
ATAAAGTTTTACATTAATCTTTATCAATTTTTTCCATAAAATCAGACACCTAGGAAATAAGTAATGGATTGATGAACCTCAGCTTTTTGCACTAACGTCCTTTTAACAAACAATCACACTTAAAAGGACTTCTTGGCAGTGGAGCCTGCCAAGGAAATCATAATCCAGAGGCTACCTTGGGATTCCGCATACATTACGGGACCATCAATTACCTGGGAGTGAATATGGCCTCAAATTGTAAGTGCCTGCAAGCCTTAGCAGAAATTACTTGTTCCTGCCTGCCTGCTTAGCTATTACAATGCATTTTCAGACAGAGGTTATTTTTTCCTGTGGTGAAAAACAAGGTAAAGACTAACCATTCCTACGTTACTTTTGGCAGTGACTGTACTACAAATTTCTGAGCAAGCATGACGCTGCATTATGAAACAACAAAGCTGCAACTTCTTTGTTTTATGCAATGCTATCAAGCTCTGGAAGGAGGTCAAAGATTAGAGGTAATCAGCAATTGCTGAGTAAAATGACTGTGCCGCCCTGGGCTTTGTTAGAAGGCTGTAACTTCAACAGAGGTTCAATTGTCCTGCAGAGCAAGCTCACACAGGGAAGATAAAAGGGAAGCCAAGATCTGCACTGAAACAGGTGGGCTTCCCTTCAGCTATTAGAAACGAGAATCTTAAGAACTGTGTCTGATAAGAAAGAATGAGCGAGAAGCCCGCAGATAGGAAGGAAGACAGGACACTGCAGCAGACCAGGGCTGACAAACCAAGCCGAAGCTTCTTGAAGAGCAGGTTGTGATTCCCTGGTTACTGCAGGGTCACGCTTAAGCTTCTTTCAAACACTCCTTCTACTTCTCCCTTTCTTAGATTTTGATGCAGTTCAAGCACATTCTGCAACATCAGCAAATGCAAGATTCCCTGAAAGCTGTTGAGACATATTTCGACAGTTTCACTTCTTACACTTGCAGGGACTTGCCTGTTACTGTATCACAGAGAGAAATGTTTCATTTGCTGAATTTCACAGCTGCTAAATAAAACTGTTTTTTTAAAAACTCTGTTATGCTTACTTTTCTAGAAAACTCCATTTACATTAAACCCTAAGCTTTTAACTACACTAAGCAAGCAATTTTGTTTTAGTGGAAAAAGATAAGAAATCTCAGGCTGGTATATGACGTACAGTCACTGAAAGAACTTCAGGACTTACTAAGCCTGTCCACTGACTGCTCCTTCCCTCCTTTCTTATTGCTTACCTCTACGAAGGTTAATCGCCCCCGTCTCGCAGCGAGGTGTTGTCCGACAGCCCTGTGTACTCAGAAGTTACAAACACACTTTCAAGCACCAGCAATCCCTCTGAGGCCCTCTCCTGAATTTCTGTAATATTACAAGGGCAGGTTCTTGAACGAGTTCCTGCTCGTAACACACACAACCAGCTTCTCCCTCAAGAGGGAAACTCATTGCTCCAGCTCTCCTAGCACATCTGAGATGATCAGTGGTCTGGAGCACCTCTCCTCTGAAGAAAGGCTGAGAGAGTTGGGACTGTTCAGCCTGGAGAAGAGAAGGCTCTGAGGAGACCTTATAGCTGCCTTTCAGTGCCTGAAGGGGGCCTGCAAGAAAGCTGGGGAGGGACTGTTTACAAGAGCATGTAGCGATAGGACAAGAGTCAATGGTTTTAAACTAAAGAAGGGTAGATTTAAATTAGACTGTAGGAAGAAGTTCTTTACAATGGGAGTGGTAGAACACTGGAATAGGCTGCCTAGAGAGGTGGTGGATACCTCATCCCTGGAGACATTCAAAGCCAGACTTGATGGGGTTCTGTGCAACCTGATCTAGTTAGAGATGTCCCTGCTGACTGCACGAGGGTTGAACTAGAACTTTGAAGGTCCCTTCCAACCCATTCTAAGATTCTAAATCAGACTCCTAGGATAAAATCTACAGAAAATACAGGAATTTTCACAGGGATCTAGAATGAGTAATTTCTACTGTCTTCCAGCAATGTGAAATACATTTTATATTTATAGATTTTGAAACAGTATAGGCCAGTGAATAATCAATATTTAAATCTCCTACAAAAGCCATGTACTATAGGTATATTTTCTCTGCTTATACAGAAACAAGCAAAGCACAGAGCCGTTAGATCTCTGGGTATACAAAAATCCCATTGTCCTCCCCCAGCTTCTCTTATGAGCAGGAAATTAAAAAACATGAAGGTTAAGAATGTTGTCCTAAATTTCCTTGAGTTAGTAGTATTAATCAGACTGAAGCAATGAATATGACAGAGCTGTATAATCTCATGAGGTTCTTGAATGGCCAGAGAAGAACAAATGGAAAATCAGTGGAAAATGGAAATCCCTACACAATATTCCTTTGGAAAATGTTTTAAAATACCTATGAGCAGTAATGCAATAACTTCTCACCCCTACTCATATCTTCAAGGAAATGAAAGACCAGAGAACACATTCAGAGAAGTAAACCCTCAGAAGTCTTTAAAGCATAATCAAACATGTAAATATTTTTCAGGTATATTTGCTTTTCTGGAAGGAAATAACAACAGATACTGGAATATAGGGGTCCCTGCCGTAGGATCATAATATGAAATCTCCTTTGCAACCTTGATTTGTATTAGATAAAGTATGCTGAGAGCTAAAAGAGAATCTCATGTTTCACATTATCACAAAAGAAAATATTTCTCTGTATAGCATTATCATTTTAAAAAAATTGCTTTTGACTTATGTACGTGCAGATCATATTTCAAAACTCATCTATTAATGAGAAATTTATATATTGTAGTAACCATTTCAGAGCAACTGAACTCTTGCTTTCCTTCTTTTGCAATATTACACTTTTCATTGCTTCTTTCCAGATTCGCACTACTACTTTTGTAATATCTTTTGAGAAACATGTCAACATTAATTCTCTTTTACCAGCAATAAGTTGCTGTTAGGGACTATAACAAGAAAATAAAATGACAAGATTTGAAAGCCTGAGAGATGCTTTATCAACTTCATAGACTGGAACCCTTCTCTTAGATAAAGCATTCAAAGGCTGTTTTCTATAGATGTAATATTCACCCCGTAACTTTTTTGGGCCCCACTTGAGGACAATATGGAAATTGAACTATTTAATTATAGGTAAGTGCTATACACTGTGAAACTGATATATCTAAGATTAAACAAATACAGATTGTCACCAAATTCTTTATGAAATCTTGGTTTCATTTCTGCCTTTGTTTTCTCTTAGAAAAAAAAAAAAAGGAAAAAAAAGTAACCTGTAAGGTACAGCTATTTTAATGTTAGAACTTCAAAGTCAACCAGGAGTAGAGTTCACATGCAAAAAGTAAAACAAAATACAGGCATAAAGTAAACCTTACCGTTCAGACAGATTATTTTGAATCAGTATCTCTTGCCACTTTATAAAATGACAAAGTTAAAAGTTCAGCAGATAAATCCTAAACATAAATATTGCGTGCTTATATTCAAAGATAAATGGCAGATCGTATATTTGTTTGCTTTGCTGAAGAATAGGTGATGATATGCCTTGTACTATTTTGGGATAAAATGCATAAGCATGACTTCTTTTCAACTCAAAATTTGTTCAGCTGCATTCCAAAGTGTGCTGAAAGTTTTTCAGGAACTCAGTATTAGCCTCAGCTTTGGGCCAGCTTATTGGTCTGTTTTGCATTTGAAAGGAAGATAAGTAGAAGGAAATAAACTGCAGTTTGAGGTTTTAATAGGTCTTTTCCTCTTTGTGAACTCAAGATTTCCTTGGAGCATACAGAGTATAGGCCTTGCATAACCATACACAATGGTAAGTTAATGAGAGTTTCCAATGGCTCATTACATGCATCATAAAAAACCCAAGATATTCTAATTTACCATTCCTCAAACAGTACATATTTATTTATTATTAGAATATTACTCTTTATTAAAATCTGAACTAATAGCATTTAGAATAATACCATTTGATCATTATTCCCCAAATTCGTCAAGATATGTTACCTTACAAGCATATGGATTCTAAGTGGAAACATTTTAGTTATTATTTTTTCTTCTTTAGGAACTTACTAAAATAATACTAATGCACTTCTTGCTAAACACTTCTGATATGTTTATGTGAGTTATCATGAAATTGTGGTGCTTACACTCTTCTTTATAGATACGAAAGTTTCCATGGTACCAGTAACTGTTTCCTTTAATGTCTACATTCCTTTCTCATGGCATGCATTACATATTCTCACAAAATAAAAAAAAAAACAGCAGAAAAGAAAAAAGGGAAACAAAACAAAAATCCCACACCACTGTATTTAAGTTATTTTCTGTTTTAGGTAAGCAGTTTTGATTTCAGTGTAAACACATTTGCTCCCCACTTGTTTCCTGATTAAAAAAGGAATAAAATGAGAGATAATAACCCAACAGTTGAAGCATCATCTTTTAAAAAATATCTCTCAACAGTATTCAGCACAGTTTGTATCTAGCCAGAAAGGTTATTAGTGGTAGCCAAAGAAAACATTAAAACCAAAATCTTCCTAATATTTTAAATACCTTGCAAATAGGTCTGCAAGTAGAATATGAGGCACATCTGAAAATCAAACAGAATGGAGGCAGAATACCATACAACAGAATTTATCTAACTGGAAAAGACAGCCACAGAAGAACTTAATAAAGTTTAGGGTCATACCAATAAGAGATGACATCTAATTATTCCTCAGCTAAACGGAGCCATGGCCAGCCATTAGCTTATCCACAAAAACATGGCTTTAGTCTATCAAGTTATGCATATATCTCAAAATCTACACAAAAAAAAAGGACTTGAAGTAGGAGTACTAAGGAGTGAAGCATGCAGAAAGGAAAAAAAGAAGGGAAAAAAAGGACCCATATAAAGAACAAGACTTCACTCCTAATTACACTGCCGCTTTGAAAACCTCTACAGGTCCACACTCCTTTCATGGTGTGACATGAGTGACTTGAAGGTTCAGTTAATTGCCTTCTAGTGCACCCAGCCCAAGAAGAGGAATTGGCCCCACTTGTTCTGCCCATCCCAGTCCAGAAATAGGTAACCAGGCTCTTGTCATCAGTGCACTGATAGGTATAAATCCCATAAAGTCTGTCTCCTCCCCTTTCATGCATTTCCTTCTTGCACCTACCTTAGTCTTAAAACAATTTCCATTCCAGAAGAAAATACTATGAAGACAAATCCTCATCTGTGCAGCTGGGTTGTCTTTTATTAGTCAGGGGTTTTAACATTTGATGATTTTGTTCAGAAGGTTATTGTGAAAGGTGCAGTACATTTTAGCACTGAGCTGCTGCTCTCTAGATGTGTTCCGCTGTGTATGTGTTTATATTTGTACTAATTCTTTCCGAGGTATGACAAGCAGTCTCAAAAAAATACTTTTAATAGAGATTATAGCAAAGCTCTGAGGATCCCACTCTTACAAGTGTGAGCCTCCTATAGAACAATTTGCTATGGAATTTTCTGGGTTTATATGGAAGTAGAGAAATTATTTCCTCATACAGGCTTTCATAAATTCCACAGAGCTGTCCTGCTTTTGCTTACGCTGTTTTACTAGCATACTAAATCTGCTCTTCTGTCTCCTGTGTATGCTGCTTGAAATGGGTTATCAATCTATATCATCCAATTTCCAAGACCACTGTCAAATGCTTTTCTAAGTTTACAAGATCTTATGAAGTGATCAGGCCCCTTTATGAAACAAACCTGTCTTACAAGAACCTTTGAATATATTTAGCAGTTACTGAAGAAGAAATAAAAAATGTACTTTGAAAATTTTCATCTTTTACTAGCATAATATTGTGTAACCTTGGATAAACCACTAAACCTCAGGACAACTCAATTCCCTATCTGTTTACTAGAAATAATACTATAAGCAAATTGATAAATAACAACATCAAAAATTTCACCTTCTGTTACGGTCCAGAAAAGTTAGAAGTCAAAAAGTAGCTCTAAGAATTCCATTCCTTCTCTTGGTCAGCTGAAAATGTATATCTGAGGACAGTCATTTGGTCCCTGTGGTTGAAAGATTTAAAAGGATTTTTCTGAACGAGACCCGAATAATGGAGAGTACACTGAAGCAATACAGAACTCTCATTTTACAACAGGCCAGTGAGCTTCCTAAAAGGCTATTCTATCTCTCATAGTTGCCATTTTTCAGAGGAATATTTCCAGCTCTTTCTTTGCTTCTAGCTGTGCAATATTAGCTTCTCACAAGCTATAGCTTTCCAATTGTGGCTCTAAGTATAGCTTAGGCAGTGGTTTTACATAGAATAATATACGATGGCATTTGTACCTATAAATACGTTATAATTTTGTAAAGACAGCTATGTTAAAAAAACAACTCAAAACTCATTATTAGGTGAAATAATTTTAAAATTTCATCTCTTTTGTTATTTTGTTTTTTAAAAACCCAGTTTTTAAGACATGAAGAGAATGAAGACTGTCTTCATAAGGAGGGAAATACCTTCATCTTAGCAGGCTGTTCATTCACCTTGGTGTGTAAGACATGCTCTTGCAAAAAGGTTGAAAACAACAGAGGAAGAAGCCAGAGCTACATCTGTTTGTGAGTCAGCATCCCAACCATCATGTTCCTAAATTAAGATAAGCCACAGCAAGGAAAACCAGGCAGGTATACAAAATCAAGCTCTTATATGACCTGATGGTATATTCTCCTTTTAAACCTGAAATAGAACTCAGGCCTAGCTAATCACTAGTCACTCAGTCTTGCATGATAATTTTAAATGATGGCTTTAAATGTATGCAAAATCACAGCTCTGAATTACCTTTAACTTCAAAAAAGGACACATGCATTACATAGCAGACAAGCAGGGATCTTCAACATTATAGTGTTGGATTTGGGCATCATTTGGTATCTAAGTCTTTGATATTTAGGTATTAAAATATTTTACTTAACAAAAAAAATAAAAGGTGATGAAAAAGTTAGGGCAAGAAACTGGCCCTTGTATCCTAGAAGATTCAGTGTTATGGATGCAAGATTAAACAGAAAAAATGACAAACATACTTCATTTCATTAACTATAACCACGTCATTGGGAACTTCTAGGACATTTTTTGTACCAGAAGCAAGAATTTGTGGTTTAACTCAGAAATGCAGAAGAGATGGCAGGATGTCTTACCCTGCTTCTCAGCTTTAGCCTTTCTGGAGGATACTGCTAAAACCCAGTCCAGAAAGCTCAGCAAATAACTTGGTTCATCTTAGCAGGAAAAAAAGAGTCCTTTCAATGAAAAAAATTATTTTCATGCAAGGAAGCAGAATTGCTGCTACAGATTTGTTAGTCAATAATCAAACATTAAAGAGCTGCATAAAGACTGATTTAATTAATAGAAGGAAATGTGTCTTTGTATTAAAAATCCACAAACATTTTCTACAACTTTCTTCCTAAGCTGCTTTCTGACCAAAACCATCACAAATTTTTGTTCAGCTGCACCAGTGTAAGGGACCACACCTCAGCTGCAGCCTATTTCCTCCCATGTGTTTTATATGATCCTTAATTCACATACATACTGAATCTGGTTACAAAAACTATAGTCACTTATGTAATATCCCAGTAGGTCTTATCTTTTGTGACACTTATCAAAATGTTCTAAAAACTAGATCATCACATATGATGATGATCTACCATTCCCATTATGAAGTAATCTGTAAAGGGGGTAATTAATAACTCTGAACAGTGTTTTATTAAATTCTTCCATTCTCACGTTTAAACCTGACGGAAACTGACTTGCACCAAAAAAAAGATATCTATATATCATTTCTTTTTAACAAATTCAATCCTTGGGCTTGTACATCTGATCACCCATTTAAATCATGTTAGTTTCTGATTAAGCGTTGCCACAACAATGACAAACACTTTTTCTTACAAATAGCAGTAACTTTTAAAATCTGTTCATTGGCATTTTACTGTAAACTCAAAATCAAGAACATAATTATCTTTATTACAGTTATGTATTCCCCTGACATTTATATTAACCTTTCTTAAGGTATTCAAGGTAGCAATTTAAAAAGAAATAGTAAGGTTTGCGGCTCAAAAGGGTCACAGTATGTCTGTTCCCATTTCACACTCAGAGCTAAGCTCTTTCGAATGATTTGGCACTTGTACTAAAATGCAGATTGCTTTTGTAAACTCATAATTGACTGGCAATTATGTTTTTCAGCAAGTCCTGAATTTGTGAGAAGGTACCATGCCAGTCTAGGAGATGAGTAGAAGCACTGGCAGGAAAAACGCTACACAAGAGTAGGTGTAAAGGCATGATTCCCAGCTTGAAATGTTTCTTTACCTGTTATTAAGAGGATGTGTAAACACTAACCTAGCTCTGAACCCAATTAGTTTTGGAAAAAATATGCACTGTGCAGCCAGGTATGGTGAGCTTATGACCTTGGTGAAATAAATGAATTCCTTTGTGTTTTCCTTCTATAAGCTAAACTTCTGCTTTGTCATATTGCACTCAGCTGAAAGAAAGGACACAGTTCCAGGATAAATCAATAAAAGGTCATTTGCTAGTTTAGAGCTTATTCTTAGAAAGAAGCCATGTGAAAGAGACTTAAGCAGCATTTCATATATCCCTTCAAATGTGCATAGGAGACTTAGAGCGTTTAATCTTCCGGCCACATGTGCAACACCACAAAAAAAAAAAAAAAAAAATATTGACTTAAAACAACTGAACTGAAATCAAAATAGATTTTCTGTTCCAAACACCTGTTCTAGAATAGAAGCCTATATCTTCTCAGAACCTTGCTGAAGCTGATGGGGCTTTGTAGGAGCTTGCTAATACCCACTCAAAAACTGTGATTTTGGGAGACTGATTATCTCATTTTTCCCCTCACTTTGTATTATTCTGTTTGAGGACTCTGGCACAAAGCTGAATGATCTTGGGTCAGCTGAGCTGCTGCACATCTGTAGGGATTGGCTTTGAGCAAAAATGAGGAGAAAAGTACTGACTTGTATATGAATGAATAACATGCAAGTAGTTAGATTTTACTTGCAAATTTGTGTGCCATCTAACACGCACACAGTTAACAAGTGTAGCTCAGATAATGCTCATTAGTATTTATCCAGGATATCTAAGCCTTTATGGACTGTGTATTTCTCCTAAGGACTCATCATTTCATTTAAGAAAGATGACAATGAATGATTTATTGGAGAACGGATTAATTTGTTACTGCACTTCCTCCATGTACTACATAAAAAGCTTTAAATCCGAAATTACAGGCTGTTTGTGACCTGTTGTGCCTGCTCTTGAAATTCTCCTTCTCAGAGGTAGTTCAGAAGCCAGTGGAGAATGACAGATCTAATGGTAGCAGCATCCTATCCATGACTGACATCTTTCATGGACCATACCCATATGTGGGTATCACTGCATCCAGGCAAATAGTACCTATCTGCCTGAGGGTCACATCACCAAGTGGTAAAGGGGCTGTGGTGGATGTAGCCACCCTGTGATGGTACATGAAATTAAAAAGCTCGGCGCATCTGACACAGAAAGATGTCATCACAGAAGGACTAAATGTTGAAATGAAATTGTTCTTCAAAAATGTCTGTTTTAATACAGTTCCAGTGAAAATAAGCAAGACATAGACATAAAAGCTATGTAATTATTGTTGATGATATAGGACAAATGACAAATTTATTATTAATATTTTGTATCATTACAACTTGCAAGGTCAAGCTGCAAAGTTAGCAATGATTTTCTTTTTTACAGGTTAAACTGTACTATGATTGTAATGAGGCTTTATCAGCTACCCTGTTTTCTAAGTGATATAAATTATAAGATAATTTTGAACAGGATAGATGAAAATAATTCTAACAATTTTGGTGGCAGATAATAGCCAGGATATCAACATTAAGTATCCTTTTGCAAGCAGTGATAAGAGAGAATAGTAGATAAATATGAGAACATTAAGTTCTTGAGAGCATTAAAAAGAAACACAAGAAGCAGTTGCACTAATGGGTCTCAGGAGGAGGGACCTGTTGAATGGCACATCACTGAGCAAAGATAAAGCTCCTAATGGGATGGAAAATTCAATGAAGTCAGTGGACTTCTGATGACCTCATAGGGTATCGCACCAGGCCCTTCTCTGAAGAAGGGGCCATTTGGGGGAGAGAAGAGATTAAAATAGTCTGAAGAAAGAGTTATATACACTGAATACATGAGACAGTGAAAATGCTGTACTAAAAGTTATCAGCAAAACTCAACTTTTCTGAAGTCATGTTAACTGTGAATTCAAAATAGATCTATTCTTTTCTTATGCTATACTCTCCTAAAAGTCATTTAAAATGTCCTAGCAGGGCTGAATTGCATTTTTGGTTCAGGCAAAGCTGAGAAAACCTTCATTCAGATCCTTAGAGGTTTATGACCTACCTGTAACTGTTTGCATATTTTAAAAATTGTATTCAGTTATTTTGATTAATTAGCTTTTCTGAGTTTTATTGTTAGGAAAGTGTAATTTCATTATAATTTTTGGCTGATTGGAATTTAGTGGTGTTCTATTTCTGTTATTTTGATAGTTACAGACACTTTTAAATTTATTCACATCTGGTGCCAATTCTTTCTTCAGAAATTAAATACAACAATTGAAAATCCTGCACAAGTGCAAATGTAAGAGATTGAGTTTGGAGTATGCAAAAGAACAGTTATTGAAACTGTCAGAAGATAGATCAGGTTGTATACTTAGATGCAGAAAAGTCGTTAGCTTCTTCCCTACTGTATACAACCCCAGCTCACAGGGTATTAACAGCTTTCTCAGTTGACTCCTCAGCTCACCATAGCAGGTGGAGCTGATTTAGACTGGAAGCTCTAGAGGGCATGACTGCAGCCCCGCCACATTAACATTTTTGTCACATAACATTGCAGACAGACCCTTCAAGTCACATCAGCTTTGGCCTGTAACCTCTCTAGCTTACTTCAGAGCTGTGACCATCACAATGTACATACCCTGAGTAACTGAGAGCAGCGCTGCAAAGGACGGAGTTATTGGTGGATGAAGAACCAAATGAGCCAGCAATACACACTTACAGCCCAGAAAGCCAATCGCATCCTGAGTTACATCAAAAGAAGTGTGGCCTGCAGGTCGAGGGAGGTGATTCTTGCTTTTAACTCCACTCTTGTGAGATCCCACCTGGAGTACTGTGTCCAGCCCTGTGGCCCCCAGCATAAGGTAGACATGGACCTTCTCAATCAGGTCCAGAGGAGGGCCACAAAGATGATCAGAGGGCTGTAACACATCTCCTATGAGGACAGGCTGAGAAAGTTGGGGTCATTTAGCCTGGAGTAGAGAAGGCTTTGGGGAGACCTTATAGCAGCCTTCCAGTACTTAAAGGAAGCCTACAGGAAAGATGGGGAGAAACACTTTTATCAGGGAGTGTAGTGACAGGATGAGAGATAACAGTTTCAGACTGAGAGTAGATTTAGACTAGGTATTAAGGAAAAATTATTTGCTTTAAGGTGAGTGAGACACTGGAACAGGTTGCTCAGAGGCTGTGGATGTAGCTGTGCGAAGAGGATGTGGATTTCCCTCCCTAGAAGTATTCAAGCCCAGGCTAGATGGGGCTTTGAGCAAAGTGTCCCTGCCCATAGCAAGGTTGTTGAAACTAGGTGATCCCTTCCAACCCAAACCAGTCTAGGATTCTATAATCCTATTTCTGAAAGGAATTGACTCGACCCAGGTGCAGGACCTTGCACTGGCCTTGTTGAACACAGGCTCACTTCTCAAGCTTGTCCTGGTAAACTTCTTTCCAGTTCTGTCTGGTGTCTAACCTGTAGGTATACATACAAAACACACTGATGTTTATGAAAAAAGATTGTCCACCAATATAGAGTCACAAGGCTACTTTTTCTAAATCCTCATGACCAACTCCTGCTACCTGATACTTCATTAAAACACAAAAGCAAAGAACAACAACAAAAGAAAGAATGTGTCTGACCATTTGTGTAACACTTCCAAATACCTGAAGTGCCACAAAATATTGTTTGATTACTAAACCAGTAGGTAGAAAAAACTGAAACTGTTGTTATAATATTGCAGATATTGGAGAAAATGCATTCTGTTACTGATCTGCTCTGAAAGGGGATGTTCACAGCTACACAAATTTCTCATTCAGGAGAGATTACCTGGAGCATCCAGTCTCATTCTGTGAACACACTTTTTTTCAGAATGGCTCCAGAATGAATAAAGACCATATAACAGAATTCTATTTTAGAGTTTATCATAAATAGTAGTGCCTGTAAATGGTTAATTCTGTTAATCCCACTGCTAAGAATGTTTGTCTTTTTCATGGTTGCATTTGGCTACCCACAGTGGTCTGTTATTACTTCAGCAGGAAGCTCAACACTGTTGTATCTCTTTTCCATGTTTAGCTCTGGATTTGTAATAATCAAGTCACAAATCCGTTTACTTCATTACCCCAAATTATACTAGCTATGTAAATTGTATGTCACAGACTATTTTTCCACCTCCATAATAAAGCATTCTCCTTTCTTCCAGAGGCAACAGAACACGGCAACTTTTAATGTTCCAGTAGGTCTTATCTATGCTGTATAAAGAAGCCAAAAGATCTGTACATTCTAAAGTATATGTTAAGTCATCTCAAGGTATGCTTCCAACCACTAGGCCTGAGGTGGCCAGCCTGTCTGATTTTATGAACTACAGGTTTTTATGTGGCTGGAAGATGGAATTTCCACGTATTTGCCACCCAAAGATGTGAGCCTGTGCTACCTATGTGGCTTATTTGTTGCTGTCCACAGAGTTATGAAATACACAGAAGCCTTCTTGCTATAGCATCTCTGCTCTTCAACTAAGCAACACAATCAAGGCATGAGGTCCACATTTATGCTAACAATAGGCAGACCTACAATAACAATTTGGTACCTCTGTTCAAAATGTAATTAGTTGTCTTTGTTCTGAATGTACGATCTTGCATTTTGTCATTTATGACTAATTAATTGGCGATGCCATATGCCTGTATAAGAGGAATACAATCTCAACATTATTAACTACCTGAAGAGTGTCTGTTTTACAAATTGCAGAAAATTTACACAGTTTGTATTGTTGATAAAACTAGGTAACAAATGTATTTGGTGTTCCTTGTTGCAAGGAGACCAATTAAAAAGCTCTAAAATATTATTTTAATTTGTGATCATTCATTCTCAGCAAGTAGGTTTACCACTTCAAAATATTTTTTATAAGCTTCTAACAGACATATTTTACTATATCATCACAAAATCACTACTCACTTTTGCATGTCTTTATTCAAATGTTCCATTCTGAAAAGATAGCGCGTAAAGAAACTATTTTTGAGAGAAGCAGTGGGACCAATTTAACAAGTGATGGTAGAAATACAATCGGGAAAAAAAAAAAAAAGATGATTCAGCTTAGAGAAGTACAAGGTTATACAGCTGGGGAGAAATAATCCAAAATCAGATTTTGTAGAGAAGAGCTACGGAGAGTAAGAATGCTTAAAGAGATATAAGGATGATAGTGTACAGCAAATCTTCCAATATGTTTGTGTTGCATTAAATTGCATTAACATAATCAATAAAGTAAATCTATTTCACAAATCTGCAGTGATCAAGCAATGTTTATTGAATCTTAATATAGTCAAGTGAGGCTTACTTTCCCAAAATAATCCTTAGGGCAGCATTTCTGTGATGCAGAGGGCACTGATGTAGACATTGACATTTCACTCTTAATTTTACAGATTTCTCATATAAAACAAAAAAAACCCCACACTATAAATGGCATCACAATTTCACTGAAGAGGCAACTGTTTAAATATCCATCACTTGATTCCTGGGTAAGCAGAAAAAAATCACAATTTGTAGAAGACTTTCAAGTAGAGCTGAAAGTGAAATAAACTAACACTTTAAGTGAAAAAAAGAGATTATTCAAAAATTTTACTCTCCAAACAGGTGCCTGGGATGTGATAAACTGCTAGAAGAAGAATCACTTTGCACCTGTATTTTCCATATGATGGGATGGTATTTTCCCACACATTTTTCATCTCTCTATGGTAAGCTAGCACGAAATGTCATCCTTGTTTGTTCCTCAAAATCTTAGTTTCAATAAATCAGTATTTTCTCAAAAAAGAATTTTTAATGTAAATTCCTGAGAAGCTACATTTTTAAGCACTTAAGCATTGGGAATATGTAGGGAATGCATATGCCCTGAGGAAACCCTGACAGGAATAAAGATTTTCCTCCTATATTTGACAGGGACATGTATCTAACTAGTTAGTGCTGATCAGAGAACCACCTTAGCCAGCTTCTCTACTTCCTTGGTAAATCTCCTGTGACATGTGCTTCATCTACCTTAGTGAGTGTGAACATGGAAGCCATTTAATTTACACAATGTTTTTGGACTGGATTAGATGCTAGGACTGGTAAATACACAATAATTATTTTGCTGCTGGTTTGGTTTTTTTAAAAAATTAAATTAGTGCTCTGGTGTCTTATGCAATGTTAGTATCCCTTTGCAATGGATGCTGTGCAAAGATATTTGGGTAAAGCTTGGGAAATGTAGATGTGAAAAAATATTAACAGCTTTCATCTAGTTATTTCATCAGCATTGTAAGCATTCACAGGAACAGAAAGTGGTAGGGGTTGGAAGGAACCTCTGGGAATCATCTAGTCCAACCCCTCCTGCCAAAGCAGGTTCACCTACAACAAGTTGCACAGGAATGTGTCCAGTTGGGTTTTGAAAGTTTCCAAAGAGAGAGACTTCACAACCTCTCTTGGCAGCCTGTTCCAGTTTCTCTGTCACCCTCATAGTAAAATGTTTCCTTATATTTAGGTGAACTTCCTGTGTTCCTGTTTGTGTCCATTGCCCCTTGTCCTATCGCTGGGCACCACTGAAAAGAGACTGGCCCCATCCTCTTGACACCCACCTTTTAGATATTTATAAACATTGATAAGATCTCCTAGCAGTCTTCTCTTCTCCAGACTAAACAGACACACATCTCTCAGCCTTTCCTCATAAGGGAGGTGTTCCAGTCCCCTAGTGAGCTTTGTAGCCCTCCATTGGACTCTCTCCAGTAGTCCCCTGTCTCTCTTGAACTGGGGATCCCAGAATTGGACACCGTGTGGTGAAGAAGCCACATGCCACTGCCGAGTCGTGAGCCACGTGCTGCTGCCGAAAAAATTGCAGCAAAAAGCCGTCATAATCATTGCCGTCGGAAAGACTCCGATCGCACCGAAAAGCTGGCAAGTTGCCACCATCATTGGAACCACCCGAGTCTGCCGGCCAAGTGTTGTCGACTTGACCATCGCCGCACGCCGGAAGAGGGTAGAAACCGACATATACACACACACATGCACCACACCACACCAGGTTGACTAAGGGGGAGTGAGTGGGTGAGCGTGGTGTCCTTTGATATCGTAATATCTCCATAGAGTAAATAAGGTTTTATTTGAATATATTTGGTAATAAACCTGTTAAATACTCATAGATCTCCGTAGTTGCCCACGAGCTTGTTGGGGTAGTGTCTCGCTTTGCCCTCGATCCTCTTCCTTTTTGGGAGGCAGTGCGGACGCTTGCGCCCGGACCGTGACACCGTGCTCCAGATATGGCCTCATTAGGGCAGAGTAGACAGGAAGGAGAACCTCCCTTGACCTGTTGGTGACACTCTTCTTAATGCACCCCAGGATACCATTGGCCTTCTCGGCTACAAGAGCACACTACTGGCTCATGGTTAAGTTGTTGTCCACCAGGACTCCCAGGTCTTTCTCCATAGAGCTGCTTTCCAACAGGTCAGCCTCTACTGGTGCATGGGGTTAGTTCTCCCCAGCTGCAGGACTCTACACTAGCCCTTCTTGAACTTCATTAGGTTCTTCTCTGCCCAGCTCTCCATCTGTCTAGGTCTCACTGAATCACAATACAGCGTTCAGGTGTGTCAGCCACCCCTTTCAGTTTTTTATCATCAGCAAACTTGCTGAGGGTACACTCCATCGCTTCATCCAGGTCATCAATGAATATGTTGAAGACTGGACCCAGTACTGAACCCTGGGGAACATCACTATCTGCAGGCCTCCAACTAGACTTTATGCTACTGATGACAATCCTCTGAGCTCTATTGTTTAGCCAGTTCTCAATCCACCTCATTGTCCATTCATCTAACCCACACATCCTGAGGTTACCTATGAGGATATTATGGGACACAGTGTCAAAAGCCTTGCTGATGATAAAATTAGATTTTACTAAACATGGTAATTAAATAGATATCTTCTTATATGATAATATCTTTTAAAAATTATTATTCTTATATATGCGTATAGAGTTTCTGAACTGACCTAAACAATTATAACTATTTTAATTGCTTACAGACAGTAGGCTTGAAAATACAGAAGTAAGCCTCTTACTAAACTAAAAGAACTGTACTGTAAATATAGATTATATGAAAAAGGAAGATGAAGACACAAATCCCCTAAAGGAGAAATCAATACTATTGATACCAGAATAAATGGAATGATGCCACAATCCCATTAATGGACAAATTTCCAACAACTTACTGCCTAGGAAGTGTAGTAATATCAATATTCACCAAAAGTGATTTTCCAAACAACATCTTCTTGTTATGACTGAAGTAGCTTTCACTCAGTCTATTGAAGTTTTTTATTTAATAAAAGAGGAAGAAATATGAAAAAAACCCACAGTAATAAAATTATACAGAGGTTAAATTAGGTGGAAATTCTGAGATATATTCCTCATAACATTGCCTTCAATATACATTAATACAGGAAAAGTTGAAAAGAAGGAGAGTGAGACTATATAAGGAGTAATTCCTTGAAAGTTATTAACACTGCAACTGTACTTTCAGGAGATAAAAATGAGCTTGAAACAGACATATCAAGACTATTTTAATTATCAATGAGATACTAATCTCAAAAATGAGAGAGAAAAATGACTCTGAAGGAAGAAAGTGAACAAAGAAAAAAATGTTTGAGTGTTGGACCCAATTTTTTGTTGCCATTCCACTGATTTCTGTATGAGGATTGCAAGCATTCTTGCTATCCGAGCCAGTACTGTAAGAAACACGAAAAGCTGCAGCCGCAAGCTGATGAAGCACAAGGAATGAGATCTGAAGTATATGTAAGCCTTTCCACTTTCAAATTACTATTATCACTGCTTTGCTCGGACAGCTTGCTTGCCTTTTCCCAGTCTGCTATCTTCAGATGTAATTAGAATCTACTTTATTTAATTAAAAGCATGTTAAAAAGATATACAGAAAATGTTATTAAATGTATTCAGGCTATAGCTGCTTGAAGTCATTAGCAATAAAAGCAGTTTGATCTAATACCCAATTTTAGGCATTACTTCTTCAGCAGATATTGTGATTCACCCTTATTTTCATTCATTGCTGTATTCTTCTGAAGTGTAAAGATAAAATCTAGTTTACCAGGGTAACTGAACATTTTATCACTAGAAATTTCTGTCAGAACATAAATTTTTCAAGGTTTAATGATCCCAAGTTTATAAATGTTCATCAGTCATTGAAACTTCAATTGAAACATTCATTGAAAAAAATTTAAGCATTGCTGTTAACTGCACATTTGGAAGATGTATTGTTATGTTACACAAATAAACAAAGAACTAAGGCTACCAGTTCCAAACAGACAGGCTACATACTACATCAATGATCCTGCTTAATTTTGTCCATTACCTGAGCCTTTCTCTCTTGAATATGTATTTTTATAGAAGCCTGTGAGTCTGTGACAATTTTAGCAAACATTCCCTTCCCAAAAATGCTGCAAAAGGCATCTTTACTACAAATGTCATCCAGAAGAGAGATCAAGGGTCCACCAAGGTGATAATACCATTATCTAGTTCACTGTAGCTCAAAAGTATGATTAGGAGAGGTCTATTAAACCCAGCCAAACCAAGGTATGTCCTTACTATTCCGGCAATTACAAAAGGCCTTCCAAGCATAGATGTCTTCCTTTAGATAGCTTTTCATGTTTGCTTTCTCTGCAAGCTAATCCTAAACAAAAATAATAGAGAAACTGCACTCTGGTAGAGCAATTGAGCACATGATCTCATAATGACCGCTAGCTGGGAGCCATGCTGGAGCACTTCTGTCATTTAAGACTTATTTTTTTGAGATCATTGTTACTGGTTTTCAACACTTAATTACTTTAAATTATTGGAGGAAACAAAAACTGGTCTATCTTGAGTATATCAGAATAGCTTTTCCTTGCATGTTCCCTAATGGTCTCTTTTTCTTCCACATATACATGGATGCGTGTATGCACATAAACACCTAGCAAAACACGCATACCTTGAAATCCAGTGAAAAACTAGATTACATTCTGCTGAGACGACTCAATTGTGTTTCAAAGTTCAAAAACATCTAGTTGGCTAGCAAAATTGAGAGTATTTTAACAGGGCGAAAAAAAAAAAAAAAAAAGAAATTGCGGCCAAAAAATCCTAACTCTGAAGCATTTGCTGGGCAAGCCAAATGGAACAAAAAATTGTTTTCTATGGACAGAAAAAAAAAATTGAAGTACAATGTGTCCTGTCAGTAAAACTGATATGGAAGGGAAGTCAGGAAGTTTCCTTTCGCTCTTCAGAAGCAATGCAACACACAACAATATAGTGAAAAGAAGGGAGGGTGAAAGTGACAGGATTAGTGATCTTGGAGGTTGAAACTAGAATGCAGACAGACAGGTCTTCAGCCTTCTTTCACCTCTAAAGATGTATTAAATGAAATACTTCAGGAGGATTAGAACAACCTGGGCTAAATCCAGTCTGAAGCACTGTACAACTTTCCTATATCCTGTTACCTGGACAAATGATTACATCACTACCTCAAAGTGCATTAAAAAATACTTTGTATTTGGTTTCAATGGTTTTGGAAAAATTAAGATAAAATACTATACAAAATTTATTCTTAAAAGAATTTTCTGAAATGGCACTTTTAGGTAGAGAATATTAAAATAATAATCTTAAACAACAGCACTGCTGTCAGAACACCCCCTTCGCAAAAGGATGCGGATAGTATTGAAAAAAATCCATTAGCTTATTTTGTTTTGCCTCTGTACAGTGTGGTTTTGGGTTTTTGGGGGTGGTTTCTTACTATAATCAAATTAGTATATGTAGCCTATATTGTCTGGCCTATTGGAAGTACTAGTGGAACATGTCAGTACTGTGAAACACAGTCCTGATAGATACAAACTGTACCATCAACTTCAGTAAGATGTTAGGTGCAAAGAGTCATTTTTCTTGACTGATTGTCATTTTCCTCTATGGCAAATCTGAAGTATCAGGCCTGTTGAATTTACTCAGACACAATCTACAGAGGATGACCTAGGTACTACTTTCTGCTGGTCAGGTGCCTATTTTTATAGCTTGATTAGTAGCTATCTATCACTTAGTTTACAATCAGTTTAAAAACCTCTTAAAATATGTACTGTCTCAGGTCAGCAGAAGACAGGGAAAGAAAGTTTATGTATAAGAAGATTTAAGCTTTCAAAGATCATAATTTTGGCAGCTTACAAGAGGGACAGTATTGACATTATTCAAATATGAGCTATGGAAACACTATTCCTGAAATGCACATCAGGACATTAGGAGGTGCATTTTCCAAGCAGTACTGCCAATTAGCCACTTTATTTTTTGAGAGTCTCAACATTGACTCAGTAAGTTTAGCACTGTGTCCAAGAACTTGGGGCTCAGATATGGAATTCCATCCTACATCCTTAACTGAAATCTCTGGCTTCTTTATGAATTTTTTTTGTGCTTAGTTGATATCAGTACTAAATAGGTACAGATAAGGCACACATATGATGTAAACTCTTGAAATAATGCTTTTCTAGCCAAAATATCTTCAACCAGCTTTACAGGTTGGATGAGGCTTCTTCAATCTTTTAGTAATATTACTGTCATCAGATGAGGATCACAGGAAATGTTTTTCAAGGGTACGATGGGGCAAGACTATATTCAAGAAGCCAATGGTAGGAAAGATTAACTTAACAGACAGTGGCTGAATGAATGTACCTAAAATACAGACTCAAACACATGTATAAAAAACTGGTCTTAGAGCAATACCAATGGCTGTGCAGCGATACAAGAGAAGTAACATACCAAATCTGTGCCTTTCACAGCTCTTAAATCCCTGTATCTTATTGAATATACCTGGTGTTTTATCTTGGATTTACAGATGTTAAAGGCAAAGAGATGTCATAATGGCATGATTTCATGTATTAATCTAACAATGGTAAATATTTTTTCTTCAGGTTTATTGTAGAAAGGACAGGTCATATACACATCAGACAAGGTTTAATCAGCAATATCACTTGTCAAAAAGTCCCAGATGCATTTCATGATAATGTTTAGAACCAAGCGAGTTATACAGTTGCCGGGATACCTCAAATGTTACTGGTTGTCTGTATGTAGGAAACTGATCTGATTCCTTGCTGTATGGACGGATAGCTCCCTAAGACAATTTGTCAACTTATATTACAATTTAGGTCTTTTCAGTGTTTTATTCCCTTTTCTAAAGGATGTGCTTATTGTTAAAACCCCAGTGTGATAAATCAGAGTCACAGGATTGTCACATAGGCCTCAAAGACCTATTTCTTGTTGCCAAGACATCTAAACCAGCAAGCATTGCTGGTATGAAAAGTAAGGTCTTTTCACAGAGTCCTATAAATCCTTTCCTGAAACTCTCCTAATTAAACTGCTTTTTGGCACCTCAGCCTTGGAGGCAGCTAACAAAGTTCAGGTGGAGATAATTTGTCATTCACCACCTTTACAGCTGTTGAATTCTGTGAACTGGACCTCCTCTTGCCTGCTCCTACTCTAAGAAAGGTTACAAAACCTGACAAGTCAGTCTTTACTTGAACAAAGTCAGAAGGGACTACTGCATTATTTCTTACTTTCTTGATACCCTTCCCCCCTGTCACCCCAAACCAACCAACCAACCAAAACAAAACCATATCCAAATATGAGTGTAACAGCAAATTATAACTGGTTGTTAGAAGTGTTTTCTACTCCTTGTCCCCGGTATTAAACAACTAATTTTCTTTATTAGTAGTACAGTGCCTTTAAATTCTTTTGTTAGAGAAGCTCTGAAACTGGGATTGCACTCTTGAAATGTTCATTTTAGCATAATGCCTTTCTTCACTTAACAAGTTTTTGCACTGCTATATAGTGTTTAAATACTTATACATTATGCTTTATGTGATGTTCACTTACAGATTGAAAATGTCAAACATTAATACACCATTTTGTATTTTTTATTTTATTCTCATATCTTCCATAACTTAAAACAAATCTTTTAAATTTTGCTTTCTTTCTGTGAGAGATTGAAGACTAAACTGGAGGTAAAACATGGGAACATATAATAGCAAAATGTGACCATTGATGCATGGCAAATCTGGTAATATAATTGTCTAACCTCTTCTAACATAGTGGAAAAAAGGCTCAGTTATTAACAAGCCTTTAAAAATGACTGGAATTTAATAAAAATAACTTTTGCTATGATAGCGAACATGATAGCATTGTGTATTTAATCCTTGTAAAGTCTTGTGCTTCACAAGCATATTGATAAAACACATTCTGTCTTAGTACTAATGTCAGGCACAATAGATATCTCTGATTTGCTGCCGACATTAAAGACATAGACAATAAACTGCTGAAGTACCAGGAATATAATTGATTCTTTATGTTTCATATAAGCAAATTCAACAACTTCATATTCTTGGCATATGATTGCCTGTAGTAATAATAGGTACATGGTAGTACCTCAAATTCTAATAATTTGAGTGTCAGAAAATATCTTTGTAGAAAATTACAATGAAGAAGGAACTCAAAACAGACCGTAAAATCTTCATGTCAAAAGGTACCTGGTTTTCAGCTCTATTGCTACTTTCAGAGTATTACTGTGCTGAGCCTCTTCAGCACTGCTTCAGCCTGACCAAACTGCCAGGCATCAGAATGCTGTGGAACTACAGGCTGTGGCCTCTGAATATCACTTTTTACATCACTAGAAAATATCATTAGGCTTTGCACTGGGCTTGAAGCAGGTCGAGTGTGGTAAGGTATTAAAATAAACTTGAACAGATCCCAAGACAGCAGAAGAAGAAAGCAGAGATGTCCTACTCCTCTCAGCAAAACACAGGAAGAAACTCCCCCACCAAGAGTATCTTCCTCACTGCCAGGCCCTCTGAGGACAACTTAGATAACCACAGAGAGAGGGGTGGAAAAGCAGGGGGGGTATTATTTTTCACACAATTTGGAATTGTGTTATTATTGAGCTTATTCATTAATTAGGACTGCAAAAACATCAGGTGCACTAACTATAAATTCTATGTTTATAGTATGTTCCCTCTGCAGATGGGAAGATTATGAGTACAATATTATCTATATAGGCATCCATCTTCTTAAATTGAGAGCTTACCTAGCTATGAGGAAAGTAAAATCCATCATATCATAGAAACTCTTGATTTTTTTATATTATTTTGTTTATAATATAATTTCAAAGTAGATTTCTGAAATAAAGATATTTAAGGAAAAGAGAATCTAAATTTTCTTACCAATAATAATTAAATTTCTGTAAGAAAATAATCAGAATTTCTAGTACCAGATGCAGAAAGGAATGTATTTAACTAGTACCCCCTTGATCCCTAATAGACACATTACACCAAATAATTTATGGCTGCTACTTTATCTCTTCATTTCTGTCCAGAAAAATGGTAGTTTGGGTGTTTAACTCCAGAGGACACACTTAGGGAGAGACAAAATAACACATCCTGAAAGTACCCTCTACCCTTCACTGTTTTATGTTGCCACTTCCTATTGTTCACTTTTGAAGATGATACTACGTTTACTTCCCATTACAACAGCGTAATTCTCAATGGTGTTTTCTCTATTTAATGTCTTAAACAAGCTCCTACTCCTGTGTGTGCTAGTGTGGTCCTGCTAATACATTTGGCCTCAGGAGGAAAGTAAATGAATTATTTTCCTGTTAAATCTGTAAGTAATCTCCATCTAGACTGCAGCATTCAGAACAAATGTGACAGGGATTTATTTCTTCTAGTGAATCTTCATGATGGCATTTGAATATAATCATATTTGCTGGAATATCTAACTTGATCTCAGTATTTTTCATTATGACACAAATGCTCTTTTAAGAACCACTTGCACCCAGACAAGCCTTGTGAAAAGAAATACAACAATAAAAACATTCTTCAGACTTTGAGACAGCATGCGGCAATTTATATGAAAATGAATTAATTGTTAACAAAATTAAATGACTGTAGGAAAAAAAAAATCATTATAAATGTAGTTAAGAGCGGTCATAAAATCATTTGTCCTTAGCAGAGAAAACAAAAAGCTGAAAGATTGGGAAATAATCTTTGGTATTAAATATACTTTTCCATTTTTTTTAATTTTCAGAGATACTGAGAAGTTGCAGAAAAATGCCTAATGTGTCTTTAGGCAAATCTAAAACTGTGATATTTTTATATGGTTAATCTAGACGAACTATAAAATAACAGAACAACAGTCGTATAGGCTATATAGATTTGTTTAAATTATTATAATCTGTTTGGGTTTTGAATAAGTTGCATAATACTTATTTTACAGAAAATAATACTGAAATTCAGTGAGATAATATTGAGCTTAAATAAAGGTGGAAGTCTCTAGTCCTAATGAATGGAACAGAAATACTGAGCTCTATTAAAAAAAAAAAAAAGTTTGAGATTAGTAAATGGATTTTGTTTATAGAATGGCAAAAAATCCTTAGTCATCAAAGTATTTTTTTCAGTCTTTTGATGTCAATGCAAATATATCCATTATCCTCAACAAGTTCAGGTTGAGATCTGTGTTGTTCTAGAAGTTCACATAAACCAAAAAGACAAGTGTATCTATCTTTCTTACAGAAAGATGAGACTGAATCACAAACTTACGACTGTGTAGGTGTTTCTGTGCAATTTGGTAGGATGGAAATGCAGATCCATCTATTCCTGATTTTTACTAGGAAAGAAGTAAAAAAATGTTGGAAAAGGAAAGATTTGTATAACAAATTGTACAGTCATCGGTGGCTATGGAGCAATAAACACATTCAACAAGGAATACATTTAGTCTCATCTTCCTGCATGAAACAAAATTTAGGAATGAATGACTCGATCCTGCAACACATCTGAGGCTGAACTAGACAAATTGCCAGTGATTTTTTTCAAATATAAATTATCCTTACTGAAATTAACTCCCAGTCCCTACTTTTCAACTCCCAGTAAATATGTTGACTTACTACTACCCACTTCCTGCTGGTTTTATAATGTTGAATTTTGAAAAGTTTAATTTTATTTGTTAAATGCATGAATAACTCTTCATTTTTACAAAAGTCACAATAAAAGCTACAAGAAATGGGAAGAGAATATTAATAAAAATTTTGAGGTATACTTTAAAATATCTAATAAACCCAGACATCTCAGTCTCTGATATGAGTGAAAAATGATTAAAACCTGTTACCTGTTATATTACACAATACCAGGGCAGCCACCAATTTGTATACAACGATTAATTAGATAAAGTGAGTCATATATTTATAGCAGGTTTTTTTTTTTCATAATTTTAAAGCCTTTTCTTAATCTGTCAGACCACACCAAAGCCAGCAAATTTTTCAGGGTTTTGGCAAGTTTATGAGAATTAGCAATAGCTTGTGGGAATCTGTGTTCTTTAATGAATAGGTTAGATCTCTAGTGACCAAAGGTCTTTTTGGTAGCTAAGAGAAATAAATTCCCTGGTGCTCTTAGGCTGTTTTGAAATAAGTGAAAGAGTGGTGACCTTCAGCATATTCTAAACAGGTCACAAAAAGTATAATTTTATTCTAGCCAGCTTTCCAAATAGGCTACAACTTAAACTCTCTTGCAGCAGTATGAGTCAGATTTGCTGAGTAAAACCAACATACTACCATGTAGGTGGTTTGTGACAGAGAATATGAACCTGCTCATACTAATCAGGGCTTCTTTACCACACATCTAGTAAATCTGTGCCTACTCATCATTTGGAGTGCATTCATGAATGAATAAAAACAAAACAGAAAAGAAACTTTGGCTGATTACCTGTTACCTTCAGCCAAAATCAACTACATTTTTTATTAAGCTTAATAAAAAAAAGCTTTGGAAAGAGATGCAACATTGCCTTAAAATCTAAGTTCTCCTTGAAACAATTTTTTTTTGAAATTACAATTTCAAATTAATTTTTCTTTGACCAGCAGAAAAATTGTATTATAACACTCTTCATATGGTATTTTTGTATATTCAGTCTTCACAGTTTCAAAAAAGATGCATATTGCTTGTTAAATAAGATGTAGTAGCTTAATGTCTTCTGAATGCACCATTTGTGCTAAATCTTTAGTTTAAGTATGTGAACCTTGCAAGCTAAATACTGTTACTAGTACATACTTTGCATGAAAACTGTGGAGACATGTGTGTCAAACTTTCTCATCTTGATATTCTCAAAAGAAGACAAAGATAATCTAAGGCATTTTCAGATTTCTGGATGATTTGATTAAAGATCTTTCTACTGCATCTTCATCTTTATATCGTCAACTATTTCTCTCCATTCTTCTCCACAGTTATTATATTCTTCTAGCTTATCTGTCTCTATGAAAGTTTCCCTATTCCCACACATCCACATCCTCATACTTTGCCCATGGCCTACCTTTTTTCGGTGTTTCAGTCTGTTCTAACTTTCCATATTTTTTGCCCCCTTTACCTTTCTAGATTACAGCTGAGCCCAGTAATTTTGTCATTTTCTCAGCTGGATCTATATTGTGATGAATTTCTAATCCTGAATGCTTTAGTACAGCCAATGATTTTCTGACATATGGCAGCTGGAAAGAATTGAGAAAACACTGGAAAACTGCAGTTAATTAGCATAAAAGCACATATAAACCAGTTTAAGGTATTTTTCCATTTTACACATTTGCATTTAATTTGTTCAGTTAATTACTTTAGCTCAGCTGTATTACAGCCAGGTTATAGAATGTTCTGTGACCTTTAATTCAGCAAAAGGCTTCTGAGGTTTGGTGTTATCTTTGATGGTACTCAACTGTGCCTAAATTAATGTCAGTCATGACATGGTTTATTAGAGAAGCATTAACAGTCAGACTGATTTCTGTCAGTTTCTTTCAAAGTATGTTGTGATTTATTGAAAACATCATATAACTTAGTGGTAGAGACATGACCTTATAACCTGTTTGTATCATTTCCTTTCTGTCTAAGCTACCTACAGCTTTGCTCTTTCTCTAGAACAGTGATGGCATGTGCTGGCATAAGTCTCTTACCTCTCTTCTCCCCTGATTTTCTAAGAACATGTTCAATTCAAATCAAGGCTTTAAATTGAGTAATATTCCCCTTAAATCAGCTGTGAATAATCATAATTTCCTGAACAGTACTAGCAGTATTTTCAATGTTATATATGCCATAAGTGGTAATATGCTGTTCTCTATAGTAGTTTTCACCTGGATTTTCAATGGTACAATGAACAAATATTAATTGAGGCACTCTTGAAGGACACAGGTATTACTTACTAATTATCTGTTTGCAGAAGAAAAAGCAGATACAGTGAAGATAATGGCATGTTTAAGGTCATATGGGTGCTTGCTGGGAGTTAAGATTTCTGTCCAAGCCTATTACAGAGTTACAGAGTCACAGAGTGGTAGGGGTTGGAAGGGATCTCTGATGATCCACAGCCTCCTAGTAGGCAAGCTTAGTAAGCGTGGATTAGATGAATGGGCAGTGAGGTGGACTGAAAATTGGCTGAAACACAGAGTTCGGAGGGTTGTGATTAATGGCACAGAGTCTGGTTGGAGATCTGTGACAAATGGTGTTCCCCAGGGGTCAATACTAGGTCCAGTCCTGTTCAATATATTCATCGATGACCTGGATGAAGGGGTAGAGTGCATCCTCAGCCAGTTTGCTGATGACACAAAACTGGGAGGGATGGCTGACAAACCAGAAGTCTGTGCTGCCATTCAGGGTGACCTGGACAGGCTGGAGAGTTGGGCGGAGAGAAACATTATGAAATTCAACAAGGGCAAGTGTAGGGTCCTACACCTGGGGGGGAATAACCCCACATACTAGTACAGGTTAGGGGCTTACCTGG
>JAVSBS010025888.1:28938-39066 GCA_033124195.1 Coracias cyanogaster
AAACTTGAACTAAGGAAGTTCTATCTAAACATGAGGAGGAACTTCTTTACTTTGAGAGTGGCAGAGCACTGGAACAGACTGCTCAGGGAGGTTGTGGAGTCTCCATCTCTGGAGACATTCAAAACTGACCTGGATGCCTTCCTGTGTATTTTTGCAATAATAAATATTTTAAAGATTCTGAAGTACTCCTAAACCTCAGAACTGAGGACCTTACTTAACTTTCTATGGTTTTACAGTAACTTACATTTCTATGTAGCTTTTTTCTCAGATAATAAAGTTTTGAAATTAAAGAGCATTTTCCCACATCACAGATCAAAACACAAATACAGCAGAGCAGAAATATACTAAAATATTTGATTCAACAAAACATAACACTAAAGAGAGTTACAATAAATTTAACTAAAATAATAAACAGTAATTGTTGATTTCTTGCTTTGTGAAAAAAAATCCAGTATTTCAAATGGCAATAACTTTCTATGCATCTATACTCACTGCAGTTGATATAAAGTGACAATTGATAGCAAATTGTATTGACAGACCTTGGCTGGATATAATTACCTCAACTAAGAAAGGTTCTGAATAAATTAATAATGGTATAATAGCATTTCTATTTTACAGCACTCTAGCATCAAAAAAAGAGAAACCATCACATTTTTAATTAATACATTTTATTGCTTTTGTTTATGATTGCTGAATTATGTTACTTATATTAATTGAATTTTAGCTCTTCAATTATTATTAAACAGAATATTAATTATTCAGCAAATGAAAATAAAGCAGTACTTACTTTTTAAATGCAGTTATATTACAGTTTCTTTGTGAAGGGTGCACATCCTATCCTAAGACAATAAATACTCCCACTCAAACTACATAAAACAGAGAAATAAGAAATTAAATATTGTGTTTTACATAACTTTAGGACAGAAGATCCTGAAGTGCTTGTAAGTTGAAATCAGTGATTCACAAACACATCATGATACCTTGTTTTGACAGTTCAAAAATACAGATACATTCAGGTATCTTCAGGACCTTGAAGCAGAAAGGTGGAGGAAACCAGTCATCCACAGGTGTCCATTTGCTAATCTTGCATTTGAAGTAGCCAAAATAAACACGGACCAAAAAACTGAGACTGAACTTTTGTCCTTAACCTGAGCTTTGGGCTGCAGATAGAGGGTCTTGTGTGCTTCAGTTCCCCAAGCACAGACTTCCAGTGTCGCATGTGATGCCTCAGGATGTCCCTCTGCCTTCAGCTGCCATGGGAGGCAAGTGTATGCCTCCCACAGGTTCAGAGCCATAGCTGCCAGCACTGGGCAGCTTAATTGAATAATCTTGGTCAACAAAAATGACATGGACGTTTGCTTGTGGTAACTGAGTTGAGATTTATCTGTTAGCAGAAGTCTGTCAAAATACATCTGTAGGGACTGGCGTCTGCAAGATCTCAGGCTGGCACGGAAAGATAGGAGGGACATAGAAGCTGGGTGACTAGCTTGCTTATCCTGAGAATGCACAAGAGATAAGACGGGTATTTAAAGTGATTGCGCACTTGAATAAATGCCATTTGCTGCATCCCCATATTGGTGTCTGTGCTCGATGGCCCTGGGATGTGGGTGACTCCAGGCCTGCCCAGCTACCGGACAGGGCTTGCTGAAAGTGGAACGGCAACATACATCTAGTATTGCAGCCACGGGTTTCTGGGGTTTCTGGTCCTTTTTCCTTGACTTTGTTTATGTTCCGTTTAGTGCTTGGTTTAGATTTTCTCTTGACCTGTTTCCCTGATCTTCACTATGGATTCAGGTGTGAAATAATCAGCATGTAGTCATCCTTCCCCAGGGGCAGAGAAGAAATTTCATTACAAAGCTGGAAAAAAAAAGAATTTTTTCATTCTACAAGAGAACTCTAAACTCATCTCCACTATCTAAACCTCTACTGCAAGATTAAAGAGCACATAGAAATTTTTGTCCTAGTTACTAGTTGTTTATGTCCTGAGAGCTACCTCAAAGAGGGAGGAGGTCATTTTGGCATCTCTGATGCAGTTTTCTGGTCAAACATGCCCAAATTCTATGTGTTGTCAAAATCAGCACAGCTCTATTCCTGACATTGAAGTTTCAAAACCATTATTTTTTCATTCCAAAGACTAAGTCTGAATCACATAGTTTAAAGAAAAAAAAAAAAAAGAAAATATCACCTCCTCTGTATTCTTTAGCAAGAAAGCAACAAAGAACAAAAGAGATTGTCTTTGCTGTCAGATAACCTCTGCATTTCATACACAGAGCAATCCTGAGAACAGCTGAGGTCCAGCACATTTGTCTTCTTTCTTCTTCCTTTTTTTTTTTCCCTTGCTCCAGGGAAAGACTGTCAAGTTCACAAGAGTTAAATGGCCACCAAACCATAATGTGGCTTATCAATCTCAGTGACAGCACTGAAAGGAATCAAGAATGTTTCACGCTTAGTGCTGCAACATCTTCAAAATCAATGTGTATGTCTGAAGAAACAAATGTAGAGTCAAGTTAACAGAGAACTGAAATTCCTTTACGGATATGCATGAAGCATACACACATTGTAGGGTTTCTTTCATTACATTTAATTATAATCATATAATTCCAACATATTTTCAAAGGATATGTTTAGAATTAATTTTTTAGACTCTTACAGATACTTTAAGGCAGGCTGAATTTCTTTTTGTTTGTCTTTTTAATTAATTGCTATATAACTTTCAAAAACAAAGCTATGCTATTAAAAAAAAAACAAACAAGAAAATGCCCACAAATTGTTTTAGAAGACACATCTGTTAAAAGCCAATATCCAATTAAAAATATTTTCTTTTAAATTTCCTTTATTTTTTCCATCATTGCTATGTTTATTGTTTCTTGTCAGTTTTCATAAAGATGTTGTATATATGTTTGCACATATTTATCTACCTGTATATGTATGTAAGTATTTAATTTCCATGATAAATTAGGAATTCGATTGTTATCTTGAAGTGAAATGCAGGTTAGCTTCATCTTCCTCAGTGTCAGCTCCAATTCTTGTAGTTCAGGAAAAATGAAAATATTTAGAACTGCTAATGAATGAGTGTAAAGATATATATTTGAAATGAAAGGAAGTTTATACTAACTAACATATTATAACAGAAGCAACACTGAAGTATTCACTTGTTCGTGCACTTGTTCTTAGATAAGAGCTCTGTTTTGATCCACCAGAAAAAATATTGCTTTTGTTTTCACCCAGTTTGAGGGAAATTTATAGAAAAACACTTAATTCCATAGATTATTTGATATATAGAATGATAATTCTTAGAATTATTGAGTCAAACTCCTTGCTTCTTTCAGGACTACCTAAAAGTAAACCGTATGACTAAGACTGTCATCTAGATGCTCCTTCAACTCTGAACTTCTTATTAAGCAGCTACTCCTTCAAGCATTTTAAGTTTGGTCAAATAAACTGGAATGTCTGCTGCTTCCTTCACGTTGTTCGTCTTAAAAGTTTCCCAAGATTTAAACATGAGTCTTTAGAGTGTACATTCTACACAAACCATACATAAGGCACTGAGTCATTAGGCATCCAATTATATGTAAATTAAACTGATACAAGATATACCATCGTTGTAAGAAGCCATTAAGTGTCTTCATTAAGTAGGGAGCTGGACCAGTCAAGGCGTCCAAGAGAATATGTGTTGCTGTGAGCATGTGCATTCACTCATGCATCTGACCTATGTCGGCAGAGGAGTAGTGTTTGGCTAAAGGTATCTGAGGATATAGTTCTGCTTTGGATCTAAACTGCTGTATTTAAATATAGAAAGGTGAAGTTCTGCTCCTCCTGTCTCCTTCCGCATCCTGGTTGCAAACTCTTGAGACTTCTCTTTTCACAAAAGGTTTTGCAATCCCAGCATGAGTTGGATGCAGGGAAGCAAACAGAAAAGTCTAGAAAGTGGAGAAAGAAGCCAGCCAGCATCTGTCAGAGAACCTTTAGTTTACGTAAGGCATAATTAAAAATGGCATAAATGAGGGAATCAGAAAGAAATACCAACACAGCCATCAGGGAAAACAAAGAAACACAACTGATGCATCAGAATGTGTCCCAAGAACATGAACATCAGAAAACGTTTTGAGAAATTACTTTTGGAAGTGGCAGCTTACTGAAAATGCTTTTATTATATGAAGAGAAATTGTTTTGTGGTTCATTTCTCCAGAGCATAAAGAAACAGAATTTTGCATATTGCTTTACAACTGATCAGCTGTATCAAAGAGAAAATCCAACCCATTATCACTTTCTCCACTCAGCAGAAACAAAGGTGTATGAAGCATTTCTGAATATTTCAAAAATTAACCACTTACTTTAACATACATTGAGTTGGCAATACTGAGATTAAATAATTTAGAATGCATACATTAGATATTTTATGTAATTTGATTCAGTATCTCACACTAAGTCCTTTAAAGACCAGTTTGATACTATTCTTTTTTTTTTTTTTTTGTCAAGCTTGGTTATTTTATAATCAAAACAAGACTTTGGCCATCAGACTTGCATAAGTTAATCTAATTTTGCTACATTTTACAAGACTGTATGTTTCTATGTAGCAAAAAAGCAAAATAATATTTGAAAATTTATTTTCTTACAGAAGCACAGCAAAATCTCCAGAGAACACAAATACTACATTGACACATGCAAATAGAAAGAATACCATAAACTTTAAAACATCTAAAACTGTAGATTTGCAGTAGAAGCCAGAATACAGAGATATTTCCATAGACATTAACTTCTGTAAATTAAAACAGAAGACATTAGTTTCTTTATGAGATCGTTATTTTAAATACCGAAGAAAATACCCATGACTCTTAAAATCATAAAACTATAGCTCAAGCAGCTATTGAAGGAAACTAATACAAATCTAGATCAGATAAAATTAATGATAGAAGTCTGATGATTTTTGACAGGCCATAGCTAAGCTATTGACAGACTGCAGGTAGTAATTGACTAATTTTCATAGAAAGCTTAATCCGTATGACATGAAAGTGAAAATGACATGTCAAATAATAAGAATGTAGACTGATCTCACACTGTAATTTCTGAAGAACATCCAGTTTGGATGAAAGGGTTGAGAAACCTGTTTCCTGATGAAAGAACAAACTGAAAATTATAGCCATGTTCTTCGTGTAGTTTGGTTGACCTTCTGTTTAATATTCTTGAGTACTGGAAAACTGGAAATTCTTCATATGGAACAAGGTAAACCTGGGCAAAAGAATTATAGAATCGTTTAGGTTGGAAAAGACTTTTAAGATCATCCAGTCCAACCATAACCCTACTCTACCAAGTCTGCTGCTACACCACGTCCCTTGGGTTTAGCAAGCTAAAAAGCTTAGAAGCTTGAGTTTGGACCCATTCAGGCAGATTAGTAGCTACGCTTCCATTTTTGCAATTTTTTTATTATAAAATTGTAAAAATAACCTTAGATTTCCTCTTAATTTGATGTTTTATAACTGAAAACCTTTGCTTCAAAGTGCATATGAATAAATAACATGGATTTTTCTTTGTTATTTGGTAAGTTTAGCACATTGTGTGATATGTTAGTGATTTATATGTTATGACTGGATGTCTTTAATGTGCATTGTTACTGTGCTTTGTCACAAAGCATACTGGTAGGCATTGAACAAAGATATAATCTTACATTAGAATTAATAGTTTTCTTGGTGTCTATTCCTTAACAGCTAAATAATAAACTTGAAAGGACATATTTGTTTTCTCTACCCACTCAAGATTTTTAGAATTTTTTTGAAAACTTTTGTTTCCCTTGTAAGTTCCATCTGTATTGTGTCAGAGACTTTGAAAAGCTGAGTCTGAATTAAACCAGAAATAGGGATGATATTCTTCTGCCCAGCATTATAAAGTACATTATGATTTATATTTCCTTTCAGCTTCTGTGTTATCCAGTGGACCACAAGGCAAAGGGAAATTTAGCCAGTTACTGTATATAACTGAGAATAAAGAATCTTTTGTTTTATGTAGTTTTGTTCCATCATCACATCCTTGAAACTTAGTAATATTGAAAGACAGAAAAAATGTTTTGTCCTACACAAATTTTCTTTTTTTTGCTCAAGAAGCTTGATTTCAGACATGAACAATGATGATGCAAATAAAACGTATTCACCCCGATCACCATATTCTTCATTATCCTGTCTATTAATACCCCTTAGAAGAAAAGACATGATCATCTGCAATCACCTTCACACAAATTAGATATTTTTTCTAAAAGAAAAAAGTGGGCTTTCTGTTCCATCTCTTAAACACAGGATTAGATTGACAAAAACTTACTTCATGAGTAAGGTAAAACCCTGAACTCCAGCCTCATTCTTCAAGACATTGCTTATTCGGACATTGTTCAGCCTACACATAAACTCCTTCCTCTCAAAACAGGTCAGTGATAAGAAAGCATAATTAAGACAGTGGATGAAGAAGAAAATAGTTTTTGCATTCCATGAAATGTTTTAGTGTTTTGTGTAGTTTTACATAGTACGTTTTACTATTTCATGTCTTCATTCTATATGGAGGCTAAGAACTTGAAGATTTCTCCTATAAACTACAAGTGTACCTTTATATTCAAGTATTACTTTTGTTGTATTCAAGCCAAAAAAACACTACACTTAGGTTTCTTTTGCATCAAGGAAGTGCTTGGATTATTTTATTCTAACTGTTTTCTAGCAAAATTTTTCTCAATAGTTGGACTTGTTCTAACACATTTCAACAGATATCTATGAATAGATAGACAAACATACTTGAATGCTCTGTGTTCAACTGCAGTAATTTTTCTCTACCTCACTGGGCAATGATACAGTTGTATTTCAAATATTCTGAGAAGAATAAAATGTTCAAATCTGTCTTCTTAGTAATTCAAGGTACCATGTGAGGAGAAAACCTTTCTCTTCATTGGTTGCTCATAAATGCTAAAATTAATTTGTTGCCTTTACCTTTAAACCTCATTGTAAGATACCTAAACAATGACAAGAAACTAAAGAAACCTCTAGGACTAAACCAGGTACCTTAGTCTCATCAGGACTTTTTATAATTACAAGAAAGCTGAAAAAGATATTCCCTAAGAGTTAAGGCCTGCTGAAACCACATCATCTTTTATCCTAAAAGCAACGTGGCTCCTCTTAATCATATTTCCACAGCAAGATGTATATTTCGTAGGACACATCAATGAAACAAAACCACAACCAAAATGACATAGAAATTAATTCTGTAGTTTAATGCAGAACTGGAAAACTGATGAAAAATATAATTTAGAAGCATTAGACTCATTGTTTCCCAACATCCTTAATGTGCCTACAATATACTAACTCCAAATTGACAATGGTATTATAATCTCACCAAATCAGTAGTAATTCAAGTACAGAACAAGAAAGTAAAATTAAAATTCAAGGACTATGAATGACATATTAAGCATTCATTCTAAATTATGGCTCTAAATGGATCCAATTCTTTTAAAATGAAACACTATTCAGCATGAGTTCTTACACATAGTGTTCCAGAGAAAGGTCCATGCAAGGGGCATGACATTGAAGTCCAACTGAACACTCGCTGTAATTAACTAAATACATCAACCAAAACACAACAAGGTTTTCAACACTATCTCACACAATATTCTTGTACCCAAACTGAGATGTTATAATCTGGGGGGGTAGATAAAAAATGTTTGGATGATTGAGCTCAGCAGGTAGTTGCTGCACACTGCCTGAAGGTAAGTAAATATTAGAGTATCACATGGCTCTATCATGGGACCTATTCCTTAGAAAAATTTCATCAGTGACCAAGAGGAGGTGACAAAATGCACTCATTAATTTAACAGACGACATCAAGCTAGAGGGAACAATGCACTCAAGTACAGAAGCACCATCCAGAGGGACCTAGACAGGCTGGAAGAATGGTCCAACAGGAATCTTGTGAAATTTAACAGCAGCAAATGTGAAGTCCTGCACCAGGGAGGGAAGAACCCCTGGCAACAGGAAAGTCTGGGTCCTGACTGCCTGGGGAACAGGTCTGCTGAAAAGGCCCTGGGGGCTCTGGTGGGCAGCAAACTAAACGTAAGACAGCATGAGCCTGGCAGCAGAGGAGCCAACAGCATCCCGGACTGTACCGACAGGAACATGGCCAAGAGATCAAGGGAAGTGACCAGTCCCTTTTGACTCAACAGTGGCCAGACCACACCTGGAATACTTCATCCAAGCTTGTGCCTCCCAGTGATAGAAAGTTGTGGGTAAATGGGATTAAGTCAGATGAGGGCCCACCAGGATGGTCAGGTTTGGAGCACTTGCCCTGCAAGGGGAATCTGAGGGAGCTGAGCTCATAGGAGCCTGACAGTACCTGTGAAAAGGTTACTGCAAATACTGAGTCAGTCCCTTTACAGGAGTGCATGGCAAGAGGAAGAGAAGTGGTGGTCATAAATTGAAATGAGAGACATTCTGATTATATATTAGGAGACACTTTTCCCTCATAAGGGTAGCCAAGCATTGGATCAAATTGTTCAGATAAACTGTCCAGTGTCCATCCTTGGAGATTTTCAAAAGTTTGGGTACGGTCTTAGACAATCAGGTATGATCTCTCAGCTAAGGACAAGTTCCCTTCCAACCTGAGCCATCCTGTGATTCTATACAGAAGATATTTTCTTTCTCTTCTAGTCTACTTTAGGTGACAAATTCTGCATGTGACTGTTTTGGGCAGATTCTCTTCTCTGTAAAGAATGATATTGACAAGATCTGAGGTGATAGGAAACTTCATTTGATTGTTTAATGCATCACATTATGCAAAAAATTATCAGCATAAAAATTATCTGTCCATTTCTAAAACTGGACCATTTATTTTTTTCCATATTTTCTCCATTAATGGTCTTATCTCTCCAGCCCACCAGCTAATGCTGTACTGTAACTTTCCATCTCCCTTTCCTGAATCTATACACTGTTGACAAGACAAATTACCTTCAGTGCATACTTGATTGATTTTTTTGTTTTCTCTTATTTAAAGACTTTGCGAACTATGCTGATGCTGTAGTTAAAAGAAAGCATAGATGGGTTTTGTCAATGGCTCACTGGTTTGTAGTGAAATTAGCCTCACAAAGAAAGTAGACACCACAAAAAGTTTACCTAAAACTCCTTAGTTATGCCTCCTTCAGAAGATTTTTTTTGTTGAATAACGAGAAAAGAGATAATACCAAATGCCACCTGCCTTCTTAACTTCATATTATTATCTTCCAGGTCTACATCCAAAAACACAAAAAGCAGTTTCCTTGAAAATCAGAAAGGTTTGAGGATGTAGCATGTTGAAATGTATACCATCTACCAAAAATTCCATGCATTAGAATATTTTGTAGTAACATATATGGTTTATAAGACAGAAGATTAAGTTAACTACTAGGAGAGAAAATGGGGTTTTGTTGGGTGTTGCTGAGTTCAGCATCTGCCTGTGTGATCAGGCAACTGATGGCAGTATAAAATGATGATGGCTGAACTGGCACCAAAAAATTGGCGTAGTCGGCATGATAAAGGTATGAAATTTGATTGGGAATCCCTTCAAGGAGATCCTTGATGGGAGATGGGAGATGGGAGATGCTGATGGCATTGGCACAACCGACTTTTCAAGAGTTTAGTGCTGCAGAACTGCATCATGTAATGAAAATCTTGGGGAGATGTTGGTAGATGAAGAAGTGAAGAGCAAAGGGATGTAATACTTCTGAGGGGTGTTGCTGAGTTCGACATGGGCCTGTGTAATTAGCAACACACTAGTGCAACTTGAGGCCATTTTCTCCTGCCCTGTCACTTGTTACGTGGGAGAACAGACTGACCAATACCTTGTTACAACCTCCTTTCAGGTAGCTGTAGAGAGTGATAAGGTCTCCCCTGATGTGGGAAGCTACAGAATGTACTATTTCACAGGCCTCCTGATAATGTGCAAGTTTGGGTAAAAACAAGGGAGTTGTGAGAAAGAATGTGGGAAGACACAAGGTACCCGTGAGAAGAATGTGCCGCAATTGAGAGTCAAGGTTTGTTTTAACAGCTGCACTTCGTAAATAACAGGAAAGAAGACTGACCACCTCTTGCAAGGAAGATAGTGATGGAATTAGAACTAACCAATTAGAGA
>JAVSBS010025890.1:0-22898 GCA_033124195.1 Coracias cyanogaster
CATCGACAGATTGGTAGCTATATACATTTTCAACACACATACATATATATACATACATACACACAAACCAACACGCATATACACACATGTACCAGTAGTAACTTAACCCAATTAAGTTCTTATTTTGCCCTACCCCTCGTTCCTCAGGGAAGGGAGTGTGGGTGAGGGGGCTAATGTGGCGTATCGTGGTTTCCCATAGGGTAGAAACGGTTTATGTGAATATATCTGATAATAAACCAATTTAACACTCTCTCAATCTCTATACATGCCTACGAGTTGATGGAAGGTTCTCTTCCTTCATTTTACCTTTGATCCCCTCTCCTCCCTGGGAGGCGGCACAGACGTTTGCGTCTGGACCGCGACACAGGCAGATGGAAAATGAGTCTTTCTTTAAGTAAGATGTTAATAAAGTCCCAATCAAAAGCTAGTGAAGGCTCACCTCACGGTAGGAGAAAATCAGCTCCGAGCGAAGGATGGGGGGGAAGGGAGAGAGAAAGCCAGTAATAGCCAGGAGAAGAGCAATGACCTCCTCTCAGCCAGACCTCGAGGCGAAGAGAGAGAGAGAGGTGACCTCGCCCCTTCCTTTTTTACCAGCCCAAATCTTGAGATATTTCTATCCCTTGAGATGAGCTTTTTACACAGGAAATAGTGGTATCAAAAATGCTTTCCCTAGTAACTTATGGGAAAAAATTATATAAGTACAAAGGAACAAAAGGCAAGAAAATCTAACCCCAACACTCTCTCAGTGGTGTCTTTCTATAAGAAGGGCCATTGAGGGAGCCATCTCTGCCCATTGTGTCCAGCAGAGGATGCTGGCACCACAGTGGGCTGTGGAGGACCTCGGCCTACAGGAACCTGTGGCAGGATTGTTCTTGAAAAAAGACTTCTGAGGGAATGTTGTTGAGTTCATTGTTGGCCTGTGTGATCTGGCAGCTTTTGGTGGCATAAAATGATGATGGCTGAACCAGCACAACAGGCATCCCAGCTGGAGCAGTCACTACTGAAGGATTCTATCTTGTGGAAATTACCCATGCTGGGACAGCATGTAGCTTGTAGGAAGGACCCACTTTTGACAGTTTGTGAAGGGTTGTGTCTCATGGAAGGGACCCCATACTGGAGCAGGGGGTCCCCATCCCTATGTATCACTTGTGGTGGGGGGAGATTGAAGAGTCAGAAGTGAAATTGATCCTGAGAAGAATTAGGAGGTGGAGTAGAGGATGTCTTAAGTATTGTTTTCATTTCTCACTCTCCTACTCTGTTATTAACTGCCAACAAATAAAATTAATTTTCCTCAATTTGAGTCTGTTTTGCCCACTATGTGAATGGGTTAGTGATCTCCCTGTCTTTATCTTAAGCAATGAGATTTCACTGTATTTTCTCCCCCTGTCTCCCTGAAGAGAGGGAGTTATAGAGGAGTTTGGTGAGCACCTGGCAGCCAGCCAAAGTCAACCCACTACATTGGGCTCAGTTTTGCAAGGAGGACAGAACTCTCTCATCAAAGATGAGATAATTTACAGCCTCCCAGACTATAGTTGCCACTGTGTTGTGTTTTGTTTTCCTACAGTAAATATATGAACTATATGTCACATTGGTCCCAAGTTCATGCAACTGTTAACTGTAACCAGAAATAAGGTGTCTAAATCCAAGAGTGATATTATCTGTTTATTTGCTTCACCTTAAAACTCAGTTTACTTTAATATATATTCATAACTATAGTAATTATTAACTCATTTTATTCCAAAAAAAAGAACATTCTGATAGAAAGTAATTTAAAATAAAATTCTTCCACTTGTAGGAAACTAAACCTAATTAAGGATTTGGCTGAAGCAAAACCTTGAAATACATGGTACAATAACAGTATGATATGCTACATTGAGTTAACTCTTATACAATTTACGAATTTGTTTCACTATCCTTTTTACTGGAAAAAATATGAGTCTGTAACTTTACCTGAAAATAAATTTTATGTTGTCTGCTCAAGCAATTAATCTCTTCTAGTGCATTTGGATTTGGGGGGTTTTGTCTTTCCTTTGGTCTTCCCCCCCCCCTTACTATTGCAAACACCAACGTATCTTCATTGTATGCATTGTTTTAATGGTATTTTTAGGGATTGCTAAATATGTCCTCATTAGGTGTTAAAATTAATAACATTAATTATATTGATAGTAATAAATATCACCTTGACTTTTGCAACACTGTCTCCCACAGAACTCCGTTATCCAATTTAGGATATTATGATCTGCATGGGTTTACAACCAGATGGGCAAAACTTGGCTGTTCAGATCATAGTAGTTAACGAGTTGTTCTCTACTTAGAGTACAGCAAAATGAGGAGTACTGCATGAGTGTATCCTGGAGCCTATCCTGTTTAATATTCTTGTCAGTTACCTGGAGAAAAAGACAGAACGCATCTTCATTAAGTTTGAAGATGGCACCAAATTGTAGGGAAATTAGCTGATACCTTAGATGGCATGATGACCACTCAGAGACATGCAGACAGATTGAAGGAATGGACGAACAGGAACTTCATAAATTTAACGTGAAGTCTTGGCCCTAGGAAGGAAGACCCTCCTGTAGCAATGAAAACTGAGGACTGGTGAGCTGGAGAGCAGATTACTGCCCCTAAGGGGCCCTAGGGACCTCAGGAGCCCTTAGCAGGGACCATGGGGTGCTGATAGCTTGTAACTGTCCTTCTTTTCTCTGGATGGAAACTGAGGGATTAACATTAGGACTCAGATGGCCATTAACAGGGGGAGTGTAACACCACTGAGAAATGCTAGATCATAGGAAAATTATATAAAACAATTCTAACTGTAATACTAATTAGACTTTTATGCACTGATTAAGTAATTTAGTTGGCTATTCTGTTAAATATTAATCAGACTAATAAGAAAGGGTATGTTCTCTTCTGTTACAACACGATTTTGAATGTAACTAGGGATCCTGAGCAGGAAGAATCTGATATTGAAAATGGACAGTTTTCTTCTTCATTTTTAGGTCCACATTGGGTGGTTTTTGTACATTTCAAAATGCAGCACACTTAGTTGCTCTTACTTTATTGGTCTGTAAAATCCAAGTTAAATTCATTTTATTACATATGCTGTAGTTATCATACATAGTACTGGTTCTTTGTTGGTTTTTTTTAAATAAATGGTGCAAATTTTGAAGTGAGTTAATAATTGTTATAGTTATGAATATATATTAAAGTAAAAGGAGTTTTAAGGTAAAGCAAATAAACTGAATTAACAAGCAAAGCCAAAAAGACAAGTAAATAATTGATTACTGTATTGAAATTTCTGAACTAACCAGTGTTCCTAGCTGGTTTGTCTATTTTAAGAAGTTAGTACTCTTACAGAAAATAATTCTGTCAAATTCTGTCATCCGTTAAAAGTGGAAAATTTCAACGTGCTGTCCATATTACAAACAAAATATACACTATGGAACACAATGTGCTTTAAAAGCGCATAATGAACAGCAGACTGCAATGTTCCAAATGAAACCATCTTAATATTAAACAAAAATTGCCAGTTTTCCAAACATCAGATTTTTCCTTCCAAATTCCAATCAGATTGTAAGAAACTTAGGTGATCTTTTGAGCCTAGCACGGGCATTACATGCTCTAGTTTTATACCACTGTTTGTCCTATGTTACTGAAAGAACAGAAAAAAAAAAAAAACCACGAAAATGGATTTTAATGACAAGCAACAGAACACAGAGATAAAATTTTTGTGGAAGATTAAATAGGCACAAGCTGCAATTGTGTTAAGTCCTAAGTTTCTTCTGGATATAGCCTGAAACTTATAAAAGCAAAATTCCTTTCTTTCTCATTCTATAAGAATATTAGCATTCTTGGATATCTAACGGGAAGGCCACGAAATTAATGGACTGCATCACAAATATGGCCTAATAATTATTTTAAAGCAGTTATCCCTCTCAAGGTAATGAGATTCATGCTAGCTTTCTCATATGGACAAGAAATATCACACCTTGTGCCCCTGTACTCGGCACCGGTGAGACCGCACCTTGAGTACTGTGTCCAGTTTTGGTCCCCACAGTACAAGGACATTGAGGTGCTGGAGGAGGTACAGAGAAGGGCAACAAAGCTGGTGAAAGGGCTGGAAAGCATGCCCTATGAAGAGCGGCTGAGAGAACTGGGCTTGTTTAGTCTAGAGAAGAGGAGACTGAGAGGAGACCTTATTGCCCTCTACAACTACCTAAAAGGAGGTTGTAGTAAGGCTGGTGTTGGTCTCTTCTCTCAAATTAGTAATGATAGAAGGAGAGGAAATGGCCTCAAGTTGCATCAGGGGGGGTTAAAATTAGATATTAGAAAGAAATTCTTCACTGAGAGGGTAGTTAGGCACTGGAACAGACTGCCCAGGGAGGTAGTGGAGTCACCATCCCTGTAGGTGTTTAAAGAACGAATGCGAAGATGCGGCGCTTGAGGATATGGTGTAGTGGTTAGAGAGATGTTAGGACAAAGGTTGGATTTGATGACCCTGGAGGTCCTTTCCAACCATAATGATTCCGTGATTCTGTGAAAATAGCCAGTCTATACATTTTCATCTTTCTGAATGTGTGATATCTTTGAAAAAAATTGCACCATTAAGGCAACAGGGAACCACGATTTAAATCACACTTAGATCTCTCACAACCCTTATTGCAAGAGTACTAACAAAAAAAAACCCCAAAACCCCATACATATACACATAGCCTGTAGCAGGCCACAATTTTTCTTTTCCTTTTTAGTAGAAGGAAAGTCTCCAATTCTACTTACATGTAAGAATTCCAACCATATAACATCACTCAAAATGCAGAGTAAGGCATTTTATCTCTTGCCTCTGAATTTCTGGAAAGCAGGTTCCAATCTGCTTTCCGGCTAAAGTTACCACTGAACTCACTCGCTAAAGTTACATTTCAAAAAATTGCTGTTTAAATCTATTTTCAATATAATATGTGTCCTAATTCCATTTAAATTTTTGAGTTATTTAATAGGCCACTGTTTAGGAAGGTGTGCAATAATTCACTGCTTTGCTTCTGCCCTACAGGTACACTTCATACATTCATTTCTCTAAATACACTACTCAAGTTGAATAACTGTACTTACAGATGAAAAAAAATGTCCTTAGTGTTAATTAAATTGGCCACTTCTACAGACTCTTAAATAACTTGTGGCCCAATTTGTGAATGTCCAATGGCACTAGTTGGTTTCCAAAACTAACAAACACATTAGGCATTATGAGACTAGAAAGATTCATAAAATGTCTATTTTACACAAGTTATATTCAGAAGTATTTACATGAAATATATTGTCTGGAAAATCAATACAACCTTGTTATTATCCTAAATGGTCATTAGGTGTCATTATCATTGCTACCGGGGAATACAGTCAGAATTAGTGTTACATGTCTTGCAGTAGCTCTTGTTTAAGACACAGATTCTCTTTTGAAATACTGTGGGTAGGATACTGTTCTAGGCAAAAATTCTGAATTTTACACATTACCCAAGTTTTTGTCCAAGCAGGTATTCCTGAGACTGGATTCAAAGTGGCTAAAAATGGTTAACACTGTACAGGAGTGAAGCAATGAACAAATGGAAGAGAAAAAAAAAAAAAGGAAACTTTTATGCCATAACTACAGTTCTTACCTTTATTTGTATAGATTGCGGCTAGATCTGAATATAGAAAGGTACTAAAAAAATTAAATCTCCCAGTGCTGAATATGAAGGAATTCAATTTATTTTAGTATCTTAAAGTGCCTCAGGAGTTTGTAGTTGCGTTTGCAAAAGAGCAGTCTGTCTTAAGATCGAAACTTGGACTAAAACTGTAACTAACAATTAGTAACACTGTAACTAACATTGAATCCATTGATTTGTCTCTCAATCATACAATTGTAAATTACTTCTTGGTTTTTTTAGAGTATCTTCTCTTGTTCAGGGTTTTATGTTTAGCTCACAAACTTGCCTTATGATTGCTTTATCTAGAGGGCAAAAGGAAAGAGATGCTATGGAATCCTCATGGCTATACCAAAGATGATTGTGGAATAATTTGATGATGGAAATAGCCACTGAATACCCTTTGGTACTCACTCAGGTCTTCTTAATCAGATATTTCTAAATAGGCACAAGTGCTGTACCTGCTGTTTTCTCCACGTCCATTTCTTCACATGTTTACCTGCAGTACCTTTGGGAGGTGTTAGGAGGATGACCTAAGAAGCAGAATAGTTATTGCTGGCAATTGTAGAGACTGTTGACTAAATTTCATTCTTACCAGAGAGACCAAGTATTTCATGCCAAAGAATTTTATTTCTTACTACTTTCTCCTAATTACTCAGTAATTAGAGAAAGGTTTAGTAGGGCATGTTCCAAAATGTCAAATGTTAGAAGAGTATCAAAAAAAGCAGATTTTACAGCACCAAAAGAATATTCACGACAGATGATAATGTTAGATGTGCATTATTTACTATGAGACAGCCTTGTGAATCTGGAGAGGAAAGAATACATAGAGAAAAAAAAGAAGTAAGAGCAGTGGCTAAATCACTGGTTTTTATTTTCTAATTTGCAGAATGCACATTCCACAGAGAATCTTACATACAGGACAAGAGGGAATCATTTTAGGAACTTGTGTTCTTGCCTTATGTTCTTCATCTATCTGCCTCTTTTTAGAGGGCATGTATCCCTTGGAGGTAGTAGGAGAAAATACAATAAAATGATATTTCAAGACATGGATGTTGCACTGTGGCAGAAAGGGTGAATCATTTTCAAGTACATAAGTACTAGTGGAGCATGTGTGCTAAATCTCAACAGAAGTTGTACGTGAAGGATCTTATACTTCTTATTCAGCCTTCAAAATGGCACAATCTCAGCCCAGAAAGGTTGTCGAAGCTGCAAAAGAATGTGTTGCTTTTCAGATTTTAGATCAGCTATATAGAAATGTCATGTCACGCTACCTTTTTTAAACCCCCAAAAAGCTTCTCAAGTCATTGCCAGCAGACTAACTAGTATTCTCTAGTGTATATTATTAAAATAATTGCCTTGCAACCACTACAGAAATTGGTCTAAAAAGCTTGAACAGAAAGTCATTGTACTGTATACTAAGTTCCAGTTAATGCCACATATCTAAAAAATGAAAACTTCTAGTAGTGATATTTCACTCAACTCCATTCTTATCATTGTATATCATAGCAGAGATTTTTAAACCAGTTTATAGGAATCATAAAATTCATTTTCTTAGTAAACATCTAGATATAACAATGGCAAGCTCTTATTTCAATAATGGGGCACCCTTCATGATAAAAATAGGAATTATTTGAGATTTTGTTCATACAGCACTGTTCACATGAAATGATGTGCATCTATGCCTTTTTACCCTTTCTGTAGCCAAAGGTTTACAGCAGGTGTAATTCACTACTGCATTATGACACTCCATGCAACTGCACATTTTTGTAAATCAGTATGTGATCCATGTGCAGCTAATGCTAAATAAGTGTCAAATCTGGTCTTATCAGGGCAATTCTTCTACAGATATATATGCAGTTATAATGACAATGTTCTTATGTTCACATTAAGTGAGCAAAATATCCTTCCATGTATTGTTTATATCCTGAAGCATCTTGGAATATATGAGACAAACTGTGTCCTGGATAATGCCTTCTAATGCAAAATTTGTGGATACATTTACATTTATTTTGTCACAGCCCTGGAGTCACCTGGAAAAAAAAAATAAAAAAAAAAAAGGAAAACCACCCAACAGGCTTACCAGATGCTTTATGGACACAATGGACACTTTTGTAGCATTATGGTCATCAAATAAGAAGTCTGTATTTCTAGATCAGTTTCATCATATTTCTTGTACATGTTATCCTAAACTGTAAGCTGAGAAGTAAACTCATGACACACAAAGAGCAGATTCAGACAAAAAATTGTAACTGTCTTTCATGAAATATAAAGCTTTACAATACTTGAAGGGTAGGTAGACACCAGCGCCAGTGTCCCCAAGCCACACTCTGGAAACAAGCTTTATTTGGGCTCCCAAAACAGTTAAGCCTATTGGACTGCTTCTAGGACCTCAAATCATGATCTAATTTCTTCCTATAACATGGCCACTGAATAAATTCCACATCTTCTGAGATAAAGAAACAACAAAAAAAGCCAACTGAACAACAATGATTGGAATAGGATATTTCTCTGTAGATTACCTTTGAGGTTTGAGATAGGATATTTCCCCATAAATTAGCCTCAGAGTGTAGTTTCAGACAACGATTCCGGAACTCTGTAACCTTTCTATGGAATGTGCAGGTTGACTGGCCTCCCGACCCAACAGCCTACTGCCGCCATGCAAACTTATGTGCCTTAATGTAGCTCTACTTTCCCTCTCTCAATCAGTATGTAACAATTAGAACAGCTCTCAGGTAAGCCTCCCCAGAGTCACAGTAGAGAAAGAATGACAGAATAATGTCACAACTACAAAACCATTCTTGTAGATCTATTGACAGAAGAACAGATTTTTTAATATTACACATAAATTTGTTGCACATCTTCATTTACCAGAGGAGTGACATTCATTCACACTGTAATAATTTTAAGTCCTTGTGAATATAATAAATTGTTTATCTTTCCAATTATGTTCAAAACAAGAATAAAACATTGGCAGTATTACTACTTCCTTTAAAAATATAACACTGTTTTAATGCCATATTTAACAAAATTATGTAAAACATCAAGTGAGCTGTCATGTAAAGCAAAACCAGTAGTAGAACAATTTCATGTTTTGGCATTTTTCCCTGCATAAAAGCTTTCCTCGATGGCTCTGTCTAGCCATGCATGCTCAAAGAGAGGGATGCACAAATCCATTTTTCCTAGATAGTAGTGTTCTTTAAATCCACGCAAACAGAAAAGTGCACAAACCCTCTTGAGCTCGGCAAAGTAGGAGAGAAAGATGTATGATCTCAACCAGTTTATGTCATGATATTGCTAGCAAACTGAGAAATAACTGAACAGGCAATTATTCCTGCAAGTTCATTTGGGAACTTTGGAACACTTTGGGACACAAAGAACTCCACAAACCCAAGCACATCTGTGTTCCTTAGTCCTAAGTTCACCAATGATAATGAACTGTTTTACTAAGTGAATCTAGAGCTACTTTCCACAAAATGGCAATATTTTCAGATATGTTGTTTTATGGTTCTTAAAATGTACCTAATGTATGGAGTGCACTATCTCTAGTTTTTACAGGAGTATGAGTCAAAAATGGGAAAAGTAAGTATTATATTTCCCATACATTCCTGCCTCCAACAAATTGTTATTTCTCTTTCTCTTCAGGAAAAAAAAGTTTGCCACCATTTCAACGTGATGTTATAAAGCCTGTTTTCCTTTATACTCTGGCTTTTCACAGATTTTGTGGTTATTGAGGGTTTTTCCCTTTGTTTAAGCTTATATGGTACAATAAATCATATCTAAAGCTGGTGATTAATAATGAGACACTTCATAGTGAAGCCTCTGCAAAAAAGGAAATTGCACAAACAAGCAGAGTTATCTGTCACCACATGACAAAGTTCAAGTTTAAGAAGCTGCTTGTCAAATACAATTGACTGAACAAGTGATAGATTAGATCTTAATAACAATAAAAGTAAGCTATAAGCCATTGCCTTCTCCTACAATATAAAAGCCTCTCCTTTTAAACTCTATATGATTAAATGCAGTAAAACGAAGTAAAAAATGGTAGTGGGAGAACGCGTGATGTTTCTTCCAAACAACAGTGAACTATGTTAATATTTTTAATGCTCAGTTCCTGCCAAGGTCAATCTAATTTTGTTGTTGTTGTTATGTAAAAGGAACCTAAATAAAAATACTTCTAACCACTTTCATAATTTCTGTAATGTTACTAATGTTTCAAAATCTCTCTTTAATTTGGCAGTCTGTAAGCGGCTTTGGCAATAATTGTTTGATACATTTTTCAGTCAGGATACTTAAATGTTTTTCTGTTTCTCTTGAATGGTCTAAAATATATTATCATCCAGTGGAAAAATGCAGAATACTATTCCATAACTGAATGATAAGTTCAGAGAAGAATTGGATTTGTGTTGTTTAGGAAACTCACATATTTTTAGTTTATTTCCATTCAGAAATGTAAACAATGTTTTTCTTCTGTTATTCAGAAAAATAAAATCTCCTAAAACAGGAGGTATCAAATGAAGGAAAACATTCTGGTTGCAGATGCTCCACTCCTGGAGGTGTTCAAGGCCGGGTTGGATGGAGCCTTGAGCGACCTGGTCTAGTGAGAGGTGTCCCTTCCAGTCATGGGGGTTGGAACTAGATGATCTTTGAGGTCCCTTCCAACTCAGATGATTCTATGATTTCATCTGAAACCTCAAAATGTTCCTTCTTTGTTACATTCATTGCTATTTATTACAAATAACAGCTAACAATTATATATATTATATTTTCATGTTAGGATGCACTCAAAAAGCTCTTGAGTGGTCATTTAATCCATTTTATTTCCCCAGGGCACATTTGGTATGCACTTCAAAGGGCACTACTGAAACATCACATAAGTATAAGTTTAGAGAAGGCATCTCAATTCCTTCTTATTCTATAAATATCATTACAATTCTCTCACAAGAATTATTGATGATGTTATATTATTTACACCATTGGTACCATTATTCTTTGATTTCACTGAAACCTTAAGCTGCTACTTTTTCATACATTTACCACTACCTGAAAGAAGAATCTGCAACTTAGATGCTGCAAATTTGAGTTTTAGGGAAGATTTTGTATCCTGGTCTCCCCTTTTGCACGTCAGTGTAGCTGCTTAATAACTTACTGTTTCAGTAGTTAAGGCTAGGAAAACATCTCTAGGCTCTAGCAAAATGTCTGCCTTTTCAAAATGCAAGAAGTTGCCTAATTTAGGCAGTATAAAATGTAGAATATTTTTATTTTGTGGGTAAATATAAATAAAGAATGAACTTAAAGACAGAGCAATCTAAAGACTGGACTGGCAAACTAGCAGTCCTGGTAACTATCCATAGTTTAGTTATGTATATGTATATGCTGTTTGGTGTTGAACAACCCATTTTTATGTGTTCCTAGTGCCTTCACACACACAAAATAGAAGTAAGAATTAAGAGCTATCCCCATTGAGAAGCACGCTGAAATCACTGGCTATCTATTCCAAAATTAGCTCAAATAGCAGAGAAGATTTGGGGATTGATTCTTTACCAATAATTTTTGAAATTTATAAAAGTTGGCAAAACATTTGGTCAAGCTTTATTACCTCTGCAGTTGTTAGACCTGTCCTCCCAAGCACAGATTTTCTGAGTGAAAGAATTGGAATCAGTGGAAACAACTCTGAAGAAACATCACAGACATAGTGCAGGAAGTTGCAGGAAAAGTTCTGGAGTTAAAACTGGAACAGAAGTAAAAGTAATTGAAGAGAGCTCTTATCAGAAATTAATTTGAATGTGCCTTAGACTAGAGTGTTTGCTTATAATGTTTTACTAGTATCAATGTTTGATAAACTATATCTGCCATTGCATTTTAATGTTTGATATTAACATTTCTGGGAATGTATAAGGATATTTCAAAAGAAGTAGAAAGAAAGCTTACAGTCAGAAAACATTATTACCAGATGACCTCTTTTGAAAAGGTATAAGAATTCTATACCTCTACTATACCTCAAGGAACTAACTTCTTCTAGGTCCGTATTAGGACAAAAGCAACCTTGTAGATGATCAGATATAGTCCCTTCAATTTGCATGATAAAATTTCAAATAAACTCTTTTATTTAACGAACCATGTAATTTTAGAACTAGTCAAGCTTCTTCTAAAAACCTCTGAAGATTAATACACACAAGTTTATTTACATGCTATATGAATTTCCAGCTTATAGCTTTTTTTTCAGAGTAATATTGTTCTTCAGTGTTCAGCTCTTCTTTATTCCCAGCCATTATTCCCAGCTAGTAGAGCACAGTTATTTTCCTGATAATTCTGCTTCATCATATGAGTTTTCAGTCACCTTTGTGAGTGTCCTAAAATAGCATTCCTAAAATTACTTTTACATGTGCTGAAGGCTAACTTTCTCCTTCTTTGAACATTTACTACCTGTCACGTAAGCAGTAGCTCAGGTGAGCTCTTATCACTCCTTTCTGCAATAGCATTGAAGTTTTCGTTCACCAATAGATATTTTTTTGGTAACACCTCACACTGCATTTCCCTTTTTCATGGCAACTTTATAGTGTCAACGGAACATTAGCCATCCTTCCCTGTCATATCCTATTAATGTATCCACAGTTATACCTTTTTGTTTTCCTGAGTTTTTTTATATTAGAGTGGTTTGGATTTTTGGTTTTTGCTATTTGTTCACAGATACTTGATCTTGCACTATATATTCTTAAATTACATCTGTTCCACAGGTTTTCTTTAGGCGTTAGAGCTACCAACAAATATATGGACAGGATGGTACCTAGTACTGAAATATGTCCCTTTTGTTTCTTAATAACATCTCCGAAGTTTCTTAGAAGATTTCTCAGTCTCAAACCGGTAATAATTTATGTTAAGTACTTGTGAGCAACCTTCAGAGCTTTAGAAAAGTAGAAAACTGTTATAAAATTGAAACAAGGCCTATGTTACGCTATTATCTTTTAGATACATTTCCTGAACATCCAAGAAATCACCATAAACTCCATGTAGAACATGTATCATTGTACCTCCAATATCGAATATATTTCACCCTTATCAGGAACCATACAGCAAGGAACATCCAGTTATTTCTGCTTCCCCTTTCCTATACATCTAGGAGCAAGTCTTAATTCAGTTTTAGAGTATCCAAGCAATATTTCATTAGACTATCAAGGCAATAGTTTACCCGATCCATTTTCATATGTTCACGTTTCCAACTTCTTCTGTATCTCATTTCAGGCCATTCTAAGGAACATACATTGCTTCAAGTATGTATAAGTACTCTTGCACATAAAATTCATGTTTTCAATGAAAGACAGTAGCACAGGTGCAATTTCTGCACTCAAGTAAAAAAAAAGCTTCCTGTAAATATGTTCCTGAAATTCTATATTCTTTCTTTGATGTGACTGACTTATTAACTTTCAGATCTTCACAAATTAACTAGAAAATTCTAAGTGATCTTAACATCAGCACTTAGGTGCGATGACTTTCTCAATTCAACATCCAGACTATTCTGTAAACAAACACCATAACACAAAAAGAAATTCTACATCTTTGAAGGTGCTTGTGTCCTTTCACATAAACTTTGAATGCCATCAGAACATGAACGTGAAGCATTTAAAACTTTTGTTCATAACATAATAATTAGATAAAGCAAAAATGTACTGCCAAATAGAAAGTGTTTCCTAGCTGGGATAATAAACTTGAAATACACAGGTTCTCCTTAAAATAAATAAATAAATAGATAGATAGAAAAAAGTATAGAAATAAATCTGGACTTGTCATGGACAGGCTTTATTAACATCCAATGAATCATTTTTCCGATTTAAGGAAAAAATATTTTCTGTTATTCCAAAAAAACAAGATTCCTGCTTATTCCTCAACAAGCAGCACTATTTCTCTTCAGATTTAAGCATTATAGCCACAAAATAGGGGGAATCAAGCTTCTTTCCCCTTCCGGTGTATTTACTTTCTAATTTGTACTTCAAAACTCCCTTTTAACACCTATAATAATATTCACTAACAAAGCAGAAGAGATTTATTATTACATGATAGAGATTACCATGAAAACTGGATCACTGAGCTATTATCCCATGTTTATACCTATTGACAGATGTTGTCAGAAAAATGTCAGGAAGAATTTCAGAAAAAAAATGAAGAGAGGTTAAAAGCAGTGTTATTTGACTCCTAACTAGATTTGTTTCTGTATTAAAAGAACCAATAAATGAGCTACTGTAGACTTCCTAATGTAATTCCTTCTACATTGCATTGAAACTTTATAAGGCAAGTTCTTGAGCCAATGAAGCTTTGGTGGCTTCCTGCAAAATCATCTTAAATAAAATGTATAGAGCTGGCCACAACCAGTAGCAGGAATACCTTTTGTGGGCATCAAGACACACCATGGCTCTCATTTGGCAACAACGGTGAATACTTTTTATGCTTTTGGATTTCTGGCATGCATTTTATTCAAGTAGGTCATAGGCTGAGTACCACCATTAGTGGAACATAGATGGAGAAGCTCCCAAGGAGAAATAACTACTTGAGTGTCAGTGATTCTGGTGCTTCAAGTTAAGCTTTTATGAACACACAGTTCTTTCCTTTTTCCCCATTGCTATGGAATCTTACAACTTCTGTGCTTTGCATCAAAGAAATCCCTACATTTTATGCCATCACAGAGCACAGCTAGCATCATATCTGACTTCTGAAAAAAATGGATTAGAATGAATAGAGTTCATATCAAAACCTGATGATTGCCACTTTTTATGAAAATCTTTTTCCCTGCTAGACTGGTAAGTAATCTACCAAATTGTTAAAGAAATTGCCAAAGTAGGTAAGTGCTGAGCAACCCTATACTGAATTTGCAATGGTCCTGCATAGGATGGAGTTGCTACGTATGAGCAGATCAACTGTAAGACCAGGGACCTTGTCCTGTCAAGTCCTGGACCTACCAGTAATAGCATGTCTACATGTATATTCACTAGCATAAGCCCTAAAACACACTTGAGAGAACTGTACTTATTGGTTGCTGTTTCTTTTACTGCTTCTTTTCTGGGAACACAGTAAGATGAAAGTAGAAGGTGTAGAAAATCACACTCTAGACTAATGAATAAATACAGAAACAAAGAAAGAATTTTCTGTATATATTGCAACAGGGGAAGAGTCTGTACATGCCTTTAGGGTAAATAGACAGAATGAAAACACTCCTTTCAGCAGCTAGGAATATTTTAACCAGGAAGGGTTTCATTTTCACTACAGTCTTTCCGTATCAGGTCAGCTATTAAGAGTATTTGGACTTTTGACCCAATAGGAATTCCATCTGAGTCACAAGCTTCCAAATTTTCACTGCTTGAAATACATTCATTCCAGTAAAGGCAGTTTCCTGGAGGCAATCATGAATTAAAACATGGACAGATTAGCCTCTCATGCACATAGCTACACTTTGATAGAAATAGGACAAAGTATGTGAGTCCAAAGTGTGATGAATAGACTTAAATCTTCATCTAGAACATCTAATATGGTTAGATTCTTCACTGGTGAAAAAAATAAAAAAACCAAAAAGCATAATAAAGTTGTGAAAGGAAAGAAAAAGAACCAACCAAACAAACAAAACCCCCATAATATAAAATAATAGGAATAAGAATAAATTGAAGCTACATCTTCAGACATTATTAAAACCTTAAAATATTTTTTTCTCCTCTGTCACAGGAGAACTTGCATATACTGAGAACACGATCTCTCTGTGGCATCCTTTGGTGACACTTGGAAGAATGGTGCCATAATATCCTGCCACAGAGTATTTTAGGAAAGGGGGCAGATGCAGGTAAATGCATTAAATTCAACAGTCAAAGTAATGGTTTTGTATAGTAAAATGTCAAGACCTTGCACTACAGGCAAATGTACTAGATTAATGACATCTAAATTACCAGTTGCAAATAATTGCCACATACTTTCCCATGCTTTTTTTCTTCTTACAGTAATGAACATTTGTAAATATTACACAATAGCCTAGTAACTTCTATCTTGAAAAGTTCTTCAAGTCATACAACTCACACATAGAGTGATTTAGTGTGAGTTCAGGATCTGATTAGGTCAGAAAGGTTATTGCCACTGGGGTAGTTAAAATATGCAAAAAACCCCATCTGTTTGGACTACCTCCTTATACCAGACAGACTCTGACAGGATCATCACTCCTTTCAGTATTTTCTACTCAGCTTCTGAGATCTCCAGCAGAGGTAACCTTTTAAAAAGACCCAGTGGAGTCATGCAACAGCTGGTGCTTATCTCTGTCAGAAAAGTTCTCTCATCAGTGTTTCAGCACTGGCTTTTGCTTCTCTGTTAAGAGTGAGGCCTGGAAAAGACAGTTGGCAGAACCCTTGAATATTATTAGACTGAGAGCAGACCTGGAGACGTGAAGTCAGGTGCAACAGAAAAAGTGACACTACATCTGCAAAGTGACAATTATTAGTTTGCAAGGCTGCAAAAGAGATTAAAATGATCAGAAAACAGAGCAGAATATGGCTGAATACATGTCAAAGTGAAGACAGAGATGACATGTTGACTAGTCAATGAAATAGACTTTTGGAATCTCTATTAGACTAATTTAAAAATAAATAAATAAATAACTCATTTAACAAGAGTATAATGCACCAGCAACACAGTTCAGTGAAGAATATCCTGATAAAAACTTGCAGAAAAATGATGCACATCATTGGCTTTAGATTTTCAGAGCTAGTCTCCTCCAACCTAAACATCTCCTTCTCCAGCATGCGGAAATGGTATGTTAAAGGTCTAAGAAACATTTGAAACATTATCTGAGAAGAAGGTACACTGAAATGGGATATATATCTTGTTAAGCATTCTTTCAGAAATAAAACTGAACTTTTTTTTTTTCATTATTATGCCATCCACATCCTAGGGTTGGCAAGGCCTGCAGATATTAAGCTCTATCCAAATCTCCATGTGAAAGATAAAGAGAGGCCTGGGAATATAGGAATGCCAAGAATTGCTAATTGTTGTTATATTTGAGTAAAGAGTATTCAGAAAAACAGTGCAGGGTGTGGGAGTGGTGTAAGGCGTGGGGGTGGGGGTGTGGGTGTGTGGGGGTGTGTGTGTGTATATGCAAATTGATTTGATCACTGCATTAGCTACTGGTCACTGCTTTTACAAACTTAGCTGCAGGTCTTGTTCACCTAACCCGAACACCTAATCCAAATGAATCTTAGGATGGCTTTCCACCATAAATGCTAGACTGAAAACCAAGGAGCAAAAGGCTCTTAAAGAAGCCAAAAGGTATCACATGTACTGTCAATAAACTGCTTCTTTCTTACAAGCCAGTCTCAGGGGATGATAGAGGTGAAAGGGCTTCAGAAAGGAGAGGAAATGAAGGGCATGAATAAGTGTACAGGCACAGAAAAAGAAGAAACAAAACATATGGTGAAGCAATGAAAAAATCTACACTAAAATAACACCCAGAGAAAACAGACATCTGAGAAGAAAGAAGAACATAAATATGATGTTCAAGAGGAAAAAAGTCTCTAAAAATAAATGAGGTTCAAGGTTGCTCAAGTCTAGTTCGTTGAGTAGGATATGGTGGTTAGGGTATGCCTGTTGCTCCGTCCAGTGCTACTCAAATTAGTGATGTAATTAAGGTTAAATCTTTGTGTTATGAAGGCAACTGACTAGGAACCCATTTTCAGCTGGGAGCTGGTAAGAGAGACTGAATAAGACAAATAGTTGTGAAATACTATTATAAATATAAAAAGACTGGGATAGAGCAAAATGACATTTAAAATAGAATATTTGATCAGTTAGTCTCTGCATGATTTGTAAATACAGCATTGGTTTTTTATCCTGAAAAAAATTATATATTATGCTTATTATTATATTATTATTAAGAGGCAAAAAAATAGTATATAAATACAGGGAGAAAAAATTTAGCGAAAATGCAAGAAAGATACTAAAGTTCAAATATAGAGTGCATTTCCACAATGCAAATTTATGAAGTTCTAATAAAATAGATTTAATAACACATCTCAATATTTATATCCATATATCTAGACTACTGTCCTATTAAATGGGATCAAGATAAAATGTTCATTATTCAGTACATGAACTTCACCTTTGCCTCTGAAGTTTGTTATTTGATAAGTTAAGTGCAAGGGTGCTAGTCTTCTTTTCCTGTGATAATAGCTATCTCACACATCATGATCAGGTTATCACTGTGGCTGCAGACAAACTTATTTGGCTGTACTCCCACAGGTAAGAAATGCTTCCAAAGAGAGGTGTAGTTCCCTGTCAAGCACAGACTGACTTCACTTACTCCTTCCATCAGCCTCATGCACAGAGTTACCTGTTCAGAGGGGATGTCTCTCATGCTTAACTCTCTAAAAGTTAAGAATTTAGTCTAAGATATAGCCAGGTAGACTCCCTGGGCAGTCAAGCCACAGACAGGGACACTTTCAGAAGCTTCTAGTATAGTTGCCACAGCAGGGCCCACGTTGGAGGTCCCATTCACTCATTCTCTTTCTCCGTCTCTCTCTTTTCTTAGTGACACTAGAGCAAAGGCAGTTGACTGACTCAGAACAGGCATGCATATCTCACCTTTACCAGTTCCTTCCTCAAATTAACTGAACGGAACATGGTATCCACAGACTGTCAGTATAGAAATAGAACCGTATCCAAATATGTTTCATACCAAATATTTATTATTAGTCTCAATTTCTGAGTAGGACAATATTTCTAGATGCCAGACCGTCTGACAGGATGTGGAGACTATTATCTTGCTAGTATTCCTTACTTATAATGTGTTGCATGGTGTCCAGATATAGAAATATTTTCAGGTGCAAATGGATAAGACAAGCAAGAAAAGATTACAGTAACAGAGGAACAGAAATGTTTATCTTTTTAGCATAAAATATCAGACATCATTTCTGATTGTCAGTTATACTACAGTCTTCTAAATGAATTGCTGTGCAAATTGCTTTTTCTTAAAGAAAAAGAGAGGGAAAAAATTATCTGATATAGAATATAATGGAAATTTTATTTGATATCAAGCTGATTACTCACCTGAAAAAAATGGTATCTGTGGTAAACAGACTCATTATTTTAAAATGTCTTTTTAAGTCAGCTAAAAAGAACTACAACTCCTATGAATCTTCGGGGAGTCCTCCAGAAGTCGGAAGCCAGAAGCCATATCATCAAACCCGGCAAGGTATAAAAACTCAAAAGAAAACAAAAACTCTCTCTTTCCGCTGCGACGTGCAGAGAGGAAGGCATCTCTGATGCCAAGTTCCACCCCCCACCAGGCCACGAGGCCTGGGGGGAGGAGGGGGGAAAACTGCTGCAGCCGCTCTAAGAATCCGGAGAGGAAGGAGGGGGAAGCAGCCGAGGGGGGAAAAGCAGCCAAACGGAGCCACGGCAGAAGCTAGACACCCCCCGTGCCACCGCTGGCTGCTTCTGGAACCGCGCCAAGTCCAAACACCGAAAGGTTTGAAGCAGGGTAAGAAACCCGACACTCTAAGAAGCTGTTGCCCTCCCGCTTAAAGAAACCCAACACCCCGCTGCCGGGAATGCTGCTTAAAGAAACTATGGCAAACCAGCTGCTGCCACGGGAGTGGCACCAAGCCAGGCTGCTGCCTGCCCCGCGTCACCAGCACCGCTCCAATCTGAGAGCGTTGGGCCTAAACCAAAAGAAATTACAGCAAGAAGCTCTAGCTGGCGCTGCCCAAGCCAGGGACGCTGAGCCAAAGAAACCTGCCGCTGCGAGCTGGGAGCGCTGCATTGAAGAATCCGCACCATTCCAAACTAGAGCTTCATTGAAGAAGCTGCATGGCACCGCCAAGTCGTGAGCTGCATGCCGCTGCTGAAAAAATTGCGGCAAAAATCCGTCGTCATCATCTCTGTCAGAGAGAGACTCCAATCGTGCCGAAAAGCTGGCAAGTCACCATCATCATTGGAACCACCGAAGTCCACCAGCCAAGCGTTGTCGACCCACCATCTCCACACTTCGTGAAAGGGTAGAACCCGACATATACACACACGCACGCACCACATCACACCAGGTTGACTAAGGGGGAGTGAGTGGGTGGGTGTGGTGTCCTTTGATATTGTAATATCTCCATACAGTAAATAAGGTTTATGTGAATATATCTGGTAATAAACTTGTTAAATACTCATCAATTTCCGTGGTTGCCTACGAGCTTGTTGGGGTAGTGTCTCACTTTGCCCTCGATCCTCTTCCCTTTTGGGAGGCGGTACGGATGCTGGCGCCCGGACCATGACAGTATGCATAGATATATAAAAAGTTACTTTTTTTTTTTTTTTTCAGTGTCCTTCTTTAATACAATTCATTTTGGATCTTAATTAGAATGGTGGTGAAAAGAAGGTTATCAACCATTACTTAACACTGATTCAGCTGGAGGTTTTATAACATAAAATACTTTTAAAAATGATACAAAATAAAGTATTATTCAAGGAGAAAATATTTGCTCCAACTTTATTTCTGAAAAAAAAACGACAGAAGAGTCACTAGGTGCCTTTATCGTACTGTCTATGCACATAAGTTATTTTCTTTGACTGGAATGACTAACGAGTCCTTACTGTAGGTGCTACAACATTCCGGATACACAGAACAGTATCAATTAATAGTCAGAATGTAACAAACTTCTGGGAGGGGAGGAAAAAAAAAAGAAAAACCCAAACTAAAAAAAAAAATTTCTAAGAAATTGGAAGTCTTAAAATGTGGATGAGAAGTTCAGATGATTCCTTGAAAAAAATGCTCACTTTTTCCTAAAAATTATATGCTTGTAAGGTGTTTCAAACTGAACGATGGCAGACTTTATATTATGTATGTATAGAATTACATATGTATACATATACCTTCCAAATACTGATATTTTCTCAGACTGGAAGAATTTTTTTTGAACAGTAATTATAATCCATACTATTCATAGGTATTCAACATATATGCATAAACTGTTAAACAGCATACTTGCTAGTGAACTAACAAGAACAGACTGACTGATGAAATACGTAATTTTAAGTCTTATCCTATGATGCACTTTCTATTTATGTATTTTACCATAAACACTGAAAGACATGTGGTAAACTTCCAATACTCAGAACTATTTGCTTTTTCCTTATGAAAGCCAGTAGTAGAACTGCTGATCATAAAGGTCTGAATATCTAGTCTCATTATAGAGATTCTGCTTTCTTTGAAATAGGAACTTTCCAGGCACTGGTATTTCAGATGCAAGCCAACACCTATTAGCAGCTAGCACTGCAAAGCTGCAGGCTAGGTAGGACCACAGTAATGACTTCTGTGATTGGCACTGTTAATGACTCTTTGCCTGAGTTCTTGTTCTGGCTAGTATTCACTACTTTGTTCTGTACTCTCTGGCTTCTTGCATATTACACTGAATCAGTGAAAAAAAAAAATGTTGAATTGTAGAACTCTAATTTTAATCTAACAAATTTTATTTTTGCTTTATGAAGCCATAGAAATTATTTTCCAAATAAAACTGCCAACCACACAAAGAAATATCTTGTTGCTGGACTAGAGGCAATACATGAAGACTAAACTCCACAGGAAATAACTTCTTTCTTCCTTTTTTTTTCTAATGAGCAAGCACTTGTGTAAAATGAAAGGTCTGGAGAAATTAATATTCCTAGCAATAGAGGTACCCAGTTTAAATTGTACTTGAATGTTACAAAATTCCTTCTGAAATCACTATAGCTATTTATATGAAAGGTGGAGTGTCATTACAATCGAGTAATCATTTTATCTACTCTAGTCATTCAATAGGCATTCAGTCCAAATTTGTAATCTAAACAATTTAAAATCAGTGGAAAGAATCAAACAATTCCAGAGGGGTAGTCAGCCCTCCTGTGCTAGTGTCTAAAACAGGGGTGATAAATTACCAGCGAGAGATGCTGTTTCAAATGACAAAAGCAAGAACTAAGTCAAATATCTTAGTTCAGATGCCAAGTCTCAGACAACTAAATTAAGTAAATCTTACACTGAGTACTTGCACTAAACAGGAAAACTGAGTTGGGGAATCAGTGTTACTATGACCAAATTTGCCTAAATTTAGTAAGAAGTTTTTCCTCTTCCGCATATCTCAAATTAAGAAAAGATGAACATCACTTTTTCTTTTGCATTGTGCACCTTCTGTTTTATCCATTATTTCTTGTAACAATGAAGTTAGAATTATATAGTTACACAGGGAGTTTGTTTTGAAAGTTGACCACATCTTCACTGAGAAAATCAGACTTTTCTTTGGCCATGCAAACTCCTTTGTTGCTCGCTAATATTATTCACACATTAGGCAGGGCTTTGCAAAAGCCCAGCATTACACTTCAGAACTGCAGAGAGAAATCTAGAGGCTTTGCAGATTTAAAGAAACTTTGAAAACATGATCTAGTGACAGCTTTCCAAAGCCCACTGGGGTCACTGGAAATCTTTCCATATGCTTTAAAAGGCTCTGGATCACACATACTCCATCTCTCATATACATGACTATGCTTATTTCAAAAATGGTTTTGTTATATCAGAATTGAAGGAAAATGTAAAATGACTGCACAGAGATGCTATATCTCCCCAGACCATCTGCTTAAACTGAGAATATATGAGCTCCACTATGTTCTATATTGAAATTGTTTTTGCTATGCCATGTTAAAAAAAAAATGTGTTTAACATTCTGCAGCTGTCTATGCAATGCTGATCTGCAGCCAGAATGAATAATTCTAAAAGGCTGATACTACAGCACAGCAGAATTAAAGGTGAAAGTTCAAGTGCTGCAATTTCAAACTATTGATCAATGGTAATTTTTGGCACCCTTGGGTTAGTCATGCTGGCATGTGGCAAGCAAGCAAACCATGAAGGTTAAGTATGAATCATCAGTACCAATGTAACTCACCTTCTTTAGTTTTCCTAGATTTACAAAACTGTTGTACTTAGATTGTCTTTCTCCTGTGTTCTTGCTGTGTGTATCACAGCTAGGCATATCTTGAATACTATATCTTCTAAGAATGTCAAATTACAGGGAATATTGAAAAGGAAAGCTGCTTGCCTTTGTTCTTGCCAATTTGTTGCTTCCCCCCCCCCCCACCCCCCTGCCCCTCAAAAAAAAACAAAGTACATTTTACTACTACGCTTTGGAGAAGATCTTGAAGGAGCTCCTCAGCACACTCCAGGGCACACCATCACACAGCCTGGACACCTCAGCA
>JAVSBS010025891.1:0-18832 GCA_033124195.1 Coracias cyanogaster
CCGTGTTCTAACCTATTTATTTGAATTTTTTTTAGAAATAGTTATTGGTAGGAATTTAGTATTTCACGTTTCATTTTCTCCTCAGTTAATTCACTATTAAAGAGAAAATTGGAATCTTACTGACTGCTACTTTTTCTTAAGGATGTGTTAAAAAGCACAGACTGTAGAACACATCCTTGAGGTGCTTGCAGGTAACATCTGCCCACTGTAAAAAAAGTTGTGGTTTTCTTACCCTTGGATTTTTGTCTTTTATTTAGTTACTTATTCACAGGAGGCCATTCTCCTATATTCCATGAGAGCTTGCTGGTTTAAGAGTTTTTGTTGAGAGATTCTATCACAAGACTTTTTGCAAAAGGAATTTGTGGCTTTAACTAGGTCATGCTCATCTGCATGGTGGCTAGCTCTTGACAGAACTTTTTAGACCGAAGTTGCATGGTTAGTAAAATTGTCCATACTACAAGTAAGATTTTTTTAAGCTATCAAAAGATGATAGTTTTAAGAAAGTTTTCTGAAGAAAAGGTTCTGAAAGAGACATTGGTGATGGTTTTGCCCTGCTGTCTGGTTTGAAATATCTCACCCTTCTCAATATTGGCTTGTAATTTTGTAAACCCCATGTGTACTTGGGACTTGACATAAGAGGTTGTAGTAGTTGTGAATATGAAGGGGAATGTCGGAGCTTAATGAATGTTTAATGACCAATTTCCTTTGTGTAGACTTTGTATGACCCTTTAGATTATTCAAAACTGCTTCATGTCTGTTGACAATACTGGACTTCTCTGCAGTGCAGGTAACAAAAGCTTTCTTCTTTGGAATGAGCAAAACCAGCAGCTGTTGGTCAGCGAGGAGATAATATTTTGCTATCTCTCAGTTGTAAGTGGGACAGATTGCTTTGCATGCTCAGCATTTCTGGTGTCTGGATGGTCCAGGATCTAGCAGAGAATGATTTTGTCAATATCTTTGGGACACACTGCCAAAGCAATCCCTGCTAGCTGTCTTGGTTTTCTGAAACATGATGAGAGTACATGCACGTGTGATTAACTTAATAGATAGGACACTTAATCTGATGGTGTCAAAATGCTTTTTCACCCTTCAAGCAAGGGAGCTGACCACCAAGCTGTTGGCTAGTTTGTACAGAAGAGTTCATGGCTCTCTTTAAATGTCCACCAATGGAAGTCAGTGGACCCGAAAGAGAGCACGTGCACCAATACCATACTGTAGAGGACACCTAGGCCAGTTCGTTCTGGGATAGGGCCATGCTACCAGACATTCCTCCTTGTTCTTTGAACTGCTTTGGTATTTTTACAACCAATCTGTTGTTGAGCTATTTGGAGTAATTAATCCATGTAGAGACTGTCAGGTAGTGTAAACTTGTATCCTGGACTCGTTGTGTACCTCGCTTGTAAGTGTGAGCCTAAGCATTACTATTTCTTCTATATTCCAGATACTAAAATCAAACCAATTCCAAAGCATCTTTGTTGATGCCTTTGTTTGAGAGAACTGTGAGGCTCTGATCTCATAGTTCTGAGTCTGCCTGGACTATGGAGCAGGATGGATATTTGACAGTCTTTGCTCTCAGTGCTATTTTATTTTAACAAGCTAGCACCAGGTTAATGTCTGGGGGTTTTGCACAGCTCCTCTGGGGTGTCTGACTCTCCCATGCATGGTGTGGAGAGCCCAGAACTCTCGAGCATCTCCAGGTGCCTCACCCAGAAGGTTCTACATCACTCTGGAGGCCAGTGCCTGTAAGCTGGGTTTCACAATGCCTAATTTAGAGGTGCATAAATCGTGCATTACATGAGGATGTCTTTATGGAGTATGCCCTGTGCTAGCCTGCATTTGGTGGTAAAGCATTTGGAATTGGATTGCTTCCCGAGCTTCATAATTTAGGATAAAGTATTTTGTTAGCCTGTTGGGCTGTAACTACACTCTGTAACTAGAATGAACTTTCAGAGCCAGTTTTAGCAAAGGCTTTGGCAGCAGAGCTTTTCCAAATTCCTGATTTAGTTTTTTCTGCCTTTTGGTTTTTGGTGTTTTAATGTTTTAAATTGCTCTTAAAGTACACTCTTTGAAATACTACTGTAGTATGTGGTTCCTTGCACCATTTTTGTTAAGGTAAGGAGGTAATTCTGAAAGAGATGATGGCAGTGACTTGAAAATATGTTTATATAAACCCTATTTATATTGTAAGCAGAGTTCCTGATTAATTTTTTAAAAATCTGAAATTCAGACTAGGAAAATGCCTTTATAAAGATGCTGTGATTGGTTTCTGCTAAGTTGGAGACTGTGTATGTTCTTCAGAGTCCTAATGGCAGAAGAAGAACCTGACTAACCAACGGTACATAAAGAAGGGAAATAAAGTAACATTCTTATATAATACTGGTAATTTGTTTTGCCAACAAAAATAACACTCAAGTACAAAATTACTCTGGCTGTCGCTAGATACCTCTAACTCAAAATAGCTGCTTGAATGACATCTGCCATTCAGTGTGAGTGTTTTCCCCTACAGGCTGTGTATTGCTCTCCTGAAATGGCATTTGTCTCCTCGTATGCACTGGCCACAGTTGATCGTAGCAACCGCAGTAAATTAAACATCAGAAGCTGCGCAAGCTCTAACCTTAAGCTGTCAGAGATGTTACTCAGTTACCTTGGAAACTTCAGAGTCAGAACACACTGGTATTTAGTAAGGTCAGGAGGAAAAGTTTGGTTTGCTTTTTAAACTGAAGTTATTATACTTTCAGTTTATACGTATTTTATTTATCTATGCATATTAGTGCAGTACTGTATTTTGGATGCAACCATTTAAAGTGTGTAATTACATAGCAAAAATGTTGTTTAAAGTTGAACAGGAGTTTTGAGTTTTTTGTGTCAAATGTTGCACCAGGTTACGTCTAGGGCCTAATCACAGGAGGCTCTCATGCTGTCCTGTAGAGCAGCACGTGTTCTTCTGATGCAGAACTTTGTCTGGGAGAAGTGGTGCTTCAGAGATCTTTATGCTATGTTTAGATTTATTTACAAATTTAAATGTTTGTTCCCTAAACCTAGAGCTGCATGTTCTATGAGTACTATTTGGAGTGTTGCTTGATTTTTCTATCCTGAGGATTATTCTACAGCTGCCTTTGCATTAAGTGGTCTTTGACCTTGTAAATCAGAATTGATATGCAAATTTACCTGCTATCTTTTTATGTTACAGGCTGTGTCTGTATTTTAAACTGTGGTGTTAGATTGGTCATTTATTCAGCAGTCTTGGAACAATTTTGTGAGGGTAAACTAGCATTGCTGTGACAACGCAGCATATGTAAGAGACTGGGCCTGTCAAGAAGCCAGTAGTATTTGGAGCCCAAATTCCTTCTGCTGTTTTGAAGATCCTTTAGAGCTCTCCTGCAGTCATCTGTGAAAAATAAAAATGACACCTGAATGAAGTTCTATTTATTCTGTAAAAAATATTGCTAAATGTCTTCTATTTTGTCCTGTGGTGAATGAATCTCAAGCCAGACAGAGAACAAATCACTGAAAGCCAAACTTCTAATTCTGTCGTGAAACTCTTGTGATCAATGAAGCTAGACTTACTTCCCTTGTAATTATTACTTACTGTTTCTGTACAGAAGCACCCTAAAACTATCCTGTCTTATTTTTCAATACATTTATAGCTAGTGTGACAGTCGTGCCTAAAAATCTCAGACACAGTTTGCGGTGCTGGACAATGTGTGATACCAGTACATGGGGAGTGGAGCCCTGGAATAGTACAGGCATGAACCGGAGTCCTCATGTGATTAACGTGGGTGTATCGCCCTCCAGTGTGCTAAAAGGAAGGGGTGGGAGGGGAACAACATCTTGACAACACTTAGAGTAGTTTTGCCTGTCTCTTACACCTTCCCCTGTTCTTTTCTTTTGTAAATGTCTCTGCACCAGCTCCCACTCTTGCAAGGGTGATTTTAAAGAGGACTGAGGCAGGTCTTGCTTGAGATCTGATTCTTTTGAAGTGCTAACATTTTGAAACTCTGTTGTTCAGCACACTTTCTTGATTATCCAATTTCATGCTCCTGCTTATTTCATCAGTTAATCCCGGCTGCTGACCTTCACTTGAGATACAGCATGTCCCTACATCCAAATAACAGTCAGCACTTCAAAGGTGAGAAGTGCTAGAGAGCACTGACTTGTTAACACTTGGCGTTCCTGGTCTGGCATCATGAGTAGGAAGACTTGTGGTCTCTCTCTTAAGCGTGGATAATAAACTGGTTTACTTTTTTCTTTTTGTCACTAACTAGTGTTCTGTTTATTTTGGTACACACTGGATCATACTCCATGTGCAGTGTCAACCTGAAATTCAGCTGCTGTGCCACAGGACTTTTTGCACTGCCATGTATGCAGGTGAATGTTCAGCCTGGGTCTGGAGGGGTTTTGAGCAAGGTTTCTTGTGTTATGTGCTCTGTAAAAATCAGGATAGAGCCAGGAGATGCTGCAGTTGTGCAAACAAGGAAATAGATGAAAAAGGATTGTGTTATGGAAAATACTTGAACCTGCCGTGAACTCTGCAGAGGAGATAGTCCAAACTGGCTTGAGTCATCAGCTGAGGATAGTGTTCAACATCTAAAAACCAAGAATAGGCAAAATCATTTCTGTCTTCAGAGGGAATGGCTTTTGATAAAAGACTGGGAATATCACAAAGAAAAATGCTTTCTTGACATTTTAATGGGAAGGCATAAAGCCACTCAAAACCAAGGGATTATTTGCAGACTGGTTAATGTTTCTCAGAAGCAACCTGCGATGATGTAATAAAAGAAAACAAACCTCTTCCGTGGTCTAGGAAACAGATAGTTTGGTTCATAACCTAGTTTATTCATAATGGTACCACACTTGGCCAAGCACCTTCTCCTCTGTTTATTAGAAAGCTGTATTGTGTAGCACATCTTAAAATTATCATATGAATATTTTAGTAATTAGACTTGCATGAACATAAGAAACAACTGCCTTCTGGCATTTCTTGCCCTGGCAAACTGTGTGGCTTAATGAACTGTCTTGAGTGAGTAGTTGGCACCTTTGTGTCTTTTGAAACAGCCCTCATCTAAACAGGTCCTGAAATCTCAGATCCCATAAATCAGGGGTTTTCATGGGACATGTTTTCAGAATCATTTGCCCCCGAGATAATTTGCAGTTGAAAAGGCAACTTGTCATGTTTTACATTGTGTAGTGGACTTCATGTCTTCCAGTGGTAATGTTCTTCAAAAGTGTGCAGAAGAACTGTTGTCAAGTTCCTCTTCTTGTGGGGATGAGTAAGAGTGTGATAGAGACACTGGTGTGACAAATTCACACTAATGGAAAGATTTTCTGTGTTCCTCTTGGATGTAGCCAGACTTCAGAAGCTGGGCAGGTCTCTTCTTGATACAATGGCATTCCTGTTTCAGTGCTGGGGTGTTAAATGCACCAAAATGATGATGGAGTCAAACTAAGGGCAAAAATGAAGCTCCTAATGTAGACTTGTCACTGTACTGGTAGAGCCTGCATCAGGGTGTGCATGGGAATCCACCTCGGCAAAGACCAGGTGCATTGTCCATCACGTGTAAGGATTTGACTTGTTGTTTTCTTGCAGCCCAGTCTGTATGCCAGTCTGGTAGTGAAAACAGATGCTGTATATATTTTATTTTGCTTGTGTGATAAATGGCTAATTTTCCTTGGTGTTTGCGTGTGCCTCTCTTGTTCTCCAGAGACTCTTAAGATTTTTCTCTTTAAAGCACCTTTCCAGAGATGTGCTGTGACATCTTCAGCTTCATCACAGTCCTTACTCCTACACTTACAATTTCCAGCTGTGGCCCCGATGCTGCAATATGAATGCAGTGATACTTCGCAGGCATCACAGGGAACCCTCAGGAGTGTGTCAGGACTTCATTTTTATAGCAAGCAATAATAACTCAGCTTTTTCAGACTTTAAAGCACAGGTTACAGTCTCTTTGGAAATTTTAATGGACGTGTTTCATCTTGGAGCTGTGCCACCAATCTCTATCTATTGCTTTGTGATACTGCTCTGACTCCTGAGAGATGTTCTTGCTGAAATTTTTCCAAAATAAAACTCTTGCTGTCGCAGCTATGTTTGGACTAATAGTGGGATAAGTTGTGGTTTATCAGATCGACTTTCAGGACTTGCACTCCAGTGGGGCCCTGAGGTTCCAGAGAAGGGGAAGTTTATGCAGGTCTCTTACAGCATTTCCCATCTTTTCTGCCCAGTCCTCCTTTGCTCTAACATAAAACCATAATGTTCTGCCTCCCAGCATAACTGGGTTTTTTTTCTGCCTCTTTACTCTTTTGGCCATAAAAGGAATCCCTTTTATGTGTCCTGTTCAGATTTAGGCTACCAAGTATTAGTTCAGTCATTGGTTTCAGAAGTATTTATATTTTGGTAGTGCTGGAATGCAAACCATCAACACCTGAGTGTTCCTTTTTGTGAGGTCCATCTCTGGTCTTCATTAGGTGGTCCAAATAGGCAAGTTGGACAAAGGTTTGTGAAGAGATGAGGGGGAAGTGAAGTGTAAGGCCATAACAAGTCCACAAGTATAGCAAATGTCCAAAGAGTTGTGGTAGGTATCTGACTTTATTCAGGTATTATTGGTAGAGATTTAAGAGGAGGAAGAAAATGCTGATACTTTATAGGTGGAAAGGCAAAAGAAAAAGGAATATTGCAGTTGTTTAAAAACAAAAAGCCCAAGAGATGTTTAAAATTTTCTCTTATTTCTCTGCTCCTATGAGAGTTTGCCGCTGACTTCCACGGAACCATAAACAGATCTCTGCTTTTATCTCCTGGTATACAGTGACATCTACAGAGAGCGGAGGACATCAAACCAGACTTTCCTGCTTACTACTGTGTCTTTATGGCAGTTTTTCTTTTATGTATTCATTAATTTAGACTGACTGCTTTATGCTTTTTAATGCATATATAGTATTATCTTTGTATGTTCCCTTGGAGATCTACCTTTTTTCTAGAACAGTTACTTCACCCTGACATAATTGACAGTTGGAATTGCAATAGCAGTTGACACAAACAGAAATTACTTTTTTTTTTAATGGGTACTTTTTTTTTTTAATGGTGTAATGCCCTGGAATATTTGAGCTTTTTTGAGGTAAAGTGTTTGTTTGTTTGTTTGCAGCTGTGGTGTTCCGATCAGGAAGTGGGGTTTTGATGCTTTCAGTCTGAGTGCTTATTCTGAAATTATCATACAGAGTTTTGTTATTAGATGTGTTCAGTATTGATATAATGTTTGAAATTACTTAAAATACTAAAATATAAACTCAATTTTCAAAATATTAGAATAAATCAATAAATGTACACATAGGGCATTCAATGCAGGATTTCTTTGATAGACAGAATCCTCAGTTCTGTGGTGTGTGTTTTTGGTTGGTTTTGCTTCATTGATTTTTCTGTAATTTTATTTTTTTGCTGAGTTTCTGCAAGCTTATTGGAAAGAAAAACTACCTAGCTCTGCAGTATGATTTTATTGCTGTTTCATCCTTTGTTTCTCTGGCCAAGACAGAACAGAATCCAGCTAGGATATGTTTACAGAACATTGCCTATGGGGGCTGTTTTCTGAAAGACTTGAGCACGTTTTAGCCTCATGCACTGCACATAGCCTCAGTAACTTCAAGAGAACTGTTTAATGCATAAAGTTACATGTGCATGTAAATCTTTGCAAACAGGACTCTTTGGCTACTGAGGCTCTAACCCCACATTTTAAAAAGGATTTTGTAAAAATTAAGTTTTTTTAAAGAAACTTAAAGGGAGGGGAAAACTAAAATTTCTTCTCTGAATAGAAAAAGACAAGGAAAACTGCTGTTATTTTTATTTCTACCGTCTTTAGAAAGGTAATTTATTAAGTATGGGTAAGAATGTAGACACCTAGGCTTTGAACTTCATGGCATCTATTTTTTGTTTTTTCTTCTCTGTGGCTTTTACGTGAAGGACTTAGTTTTGGTATTTCAAAATATGATAATTTGCAGGTGACTTTTCTTTGATAACATTAAATGTATTAAAACAAGGTTTAAAATTACTAAGTCAATATGTATAAATGCATCAAGAGTTTTTAGTCTTGTTTTTTTTCTCCTACCAGGTCAGATGCTATAATAATATTAACTGCAAACCAGATCCAGGCCTCATTAAACTAATAGAGTGGAATGATAATCAGAAAATTGCCCAGTAATGAACAAAATCCAGGAGTTTTAAAACTTACTAAGCGATTATGGCTGATGGGCAGGTTTTATAGCCAAGGCTTTCATGTCTGAAAAATGACCCGGATAGTTTGCCAGCTGACATTAGTGGTTAATTTGTGTTCAACTCAATTTTTGTAGAAGAAGGAACACAAAGTTAAAACATCTCAGTGGAGCAGGAGAGAGCACTTAAAATAGTAAAAATCCACTCATATGTATAACATCCTTGGAAAAAAGCCTTTGGAGAAATGAGTAAAATAGTCTCTGTAAAACAAACAATAAAATACCTGTAAGTAGTGAATGCTAGAAGGACACGGATGATTTTCTAGGTTTTCAGACTCTTACGCTCCAATAAAAGAAGGTAGGCAAAAGACAAAATATGTCCGTTCTGTAAGAAGAGGCAGAACTTTGTTTTTAAAGTGAATATGCTCGTGGCAATGTTTTAGCATTAAAGGCCGTCAGCATTTTTCCTCTTGCAGAGATCTGTTCTGTGTCCAAACTCTGGATTTCTTTTCTTATTCTTACCTTCAGAGATTTTTAGTTGGGATTGAAAGGAGTAAGAAAAAGAAAAATATGAGACATAGTTTCACAAATAATTGAGCAAACTTCCATTTTTATAGTAGTTTCAAGAATGATTTTTCTAACATCAAGTATAATCGCAGGAATCTTTCAATGGCTGTGTGGTTATTAGTGAAAGAGGCATCTGGAAAATGTCTTCCATTAGCTGTGGTTTTTGGCAGCGGCTATGAGTGAGCATGGTCAGTGTAATTAAACTGACAAGTCCTTGAGATACTGTATTTGTTTGCTCCATGTACTTTCCTTAATAAACATTAGTATTTCTTATAAATCTTCTACTCTAGCTGGTGACCCTGATGACATTGAAATGACAGCATAGCATATAATGGGGCAGAGCTGGGGGTCAGCATTTAGGACAAAATGTTAGAAGCTTTCTTAGCAAGTACCTGCTTGAGAGACCATTTGCAGCAGATGAGCAGCAATAGATTTCTTCAGGAAAAGCTCAGTCTGACAGAGAAGGCAACATACCAGACTCCAGCAGATTTGTCCTAGTGAGCTGTAAAATCCCTTCACTGGAGAAAATCGGCGTGGAGCTCTGCACTTCCAGAGCTTTCAGAAGTTGTAGGCTTTTGATGTGAATCCTTACTCTCTTTCTGATAAATGTCAGAATATGGCCTGTAAACTTGTAAATGTATCCCCTCAGGGGGTCGAGCCAGCTGCACTGCAGATTTTGGGAGAAAGCTGAGCAATGAATGCTCTCTTGATCAGCTGATCTCTAACAAGAGTTAACTCTGAGCAGTAGCTTTTGAGCTCACTTTATTTGATTTTAGGTTTACATTGCTTTCTATAACTTCATATACCTCTTCATGTAGACACCTCTTTATGTTGTAAACCATGGTGAGACTGGACCAATCCGATGCAACCGGTGCAAAGCTTATATGTGTCCCTTCATGCAGTTTATTGAAGGTGGAAGAAGATACCAATGTGGATTTTGCAATTGTATAAATGACGGTAAGTGATGTTTCTCTGATCTGTGATTCATACAAATTCCATAAAACTAAAAAGAAATTCTATCCCTAAAATGATTTTTCTTAACTTGATGAGAAAATAGTTTAGTGAGATGTAGGATTTAGGCCTATTTAACAAATAAAAGGAAATACTGCCCAAGAACAATATGTAGAAACATTTGTTCAGTACAATTTTAAAAAGCAAATTATGGAAAATAATGCTGACTCATGAACTCCAGTCTGATACAATCAAAACTTTATTTAAAACTGTTATGTCAACATAGGATACAAAGCTGCTTGTACTGTTAACTGAAAGCTACTTTTATGTGGAAAAAATTGAAGAAATCTAAATGTCCAGTGAGTACCAAATATTTAGAGCCAAGTCAGCCTAGTCGTGTCCATGGCTGTGGGTGCAGTGGCTAAATAACCTATTAATCTTACTGTCACAAGCGCTGGTTTTCACAGAAGATACCATGCCATATTTGTTCAAGTGTGCTGCATGTGACTCATAACTGTGCTTGCACTCTTGGCCGAATCCCAAGTCTTTGCCAGAACGAGCCTTTGTAGACATGTGTATGGAGTTGGGTTTCCTCAGCTGGGTCACAGCGGTGTAGTGCTTTCCCTAATACAGTCATCCTTTCAACTCTGAGATGGGAACCTGGACAGACTCGTTCCAGCGTCGTTTCTGACAGACGCTCAACTCTGTGCAAGCATAGCAGATAACAAATCTCATCATTTGTTAGCAATTTAAACTCTCATAAAGAGAAATGTAAATGCGTCGCGGATGTTTTAAGAAAGCCATTTAAGTTGCAGGGTCATTTGAAATCGTGCTTTGTATTACTACAGTGGCTTTTATTCAAGTCAGAAAGTACTTAAAAAACTAACAACTTTAATGAGGCCTAAAAATGGCCAACAAACTGGATAGACATTCCCCCCACTCATACACTTTTTACAGGCAAAAATATGAAACATAAGCATGCTAATTATATATTGATTGAGGAAAGAGGAGATAAAATCCAGAGGTGACTCTTTGCCAGTGTGACTCTAACCATTAGGTTAGCTGTATGTGGATTGTTGGTGGCAAATCTGCTTGATTCCTTAGTGCTTTGGAGTTCTGCCCTTTTTACCTGTAGCTGCAGAAGGTTCCCAGTATAATGGACCCCATGTGCTTTACTACACAGTAGGCCAGGGTTGTGAGCCTTGCAGAGCTACTTCCAGTGAAGTGGTATTTTTGGATAAAGCAGTACAAACTTTAGGAAAGTGCTGGTTTTACTGCTGTCTCTCTGCAGAGCTCTGGCGATTAGAATTAAGCTGTGAGTAGACTGTACCTACTAATAAAGTAGTCACTGTTAAGTCTGTATCCTGAGAGTAACAGGCTCATGCCTATGGAAATGACCTGGGGCGGTTTTACTTACTCAAGCCTGACAGAGTAGAGGTGGGAGAAAATGGACGTTTATAGGGGAATATGCCCTATCCTCCACATACAAAAGGAGTTGGCATTACTAGAAGGGGAAAAAAGGCAACATTGCAACCTGGATAAGTGTTTAAACTCTTCTCTTGATGGGTAACGGGAGGGGGCCCATTAGTATGTTATATCTGTTAAAAGAATTTGAGTTGTTCCCCTCCTCCCCACAATATAACTGTTCTTCTCCTGCTCTTGTTGGCTTTTAGTTCCTCCATTCTTCTTTCAACATCTGGACCACATTGGCCGGCGGGTGGACCACTATGAAAGGCCTGAGCTTTCTCTAGGATCTTATGAATATGTTGCTACTTTGGATTATTGCCGAGTGAGTATTTCCAGTATGCAAAGTAATTTATAATTTTATGTCAAAACAAACAAAATCCTTTAAATCCTAAAATCCTTTTAGCTTGGAGAAGAGGAGGCTGAGAGGAGGCTAGTGCTGGTCTCTTCTCCCAGGTAACTAATGACAGGGCAAGAGGTAATGGCCTCAAGTTGTGCCAGGGGAGGTTTAGATTGGATATCAGGAAGTACTTTGCTGAAAGAGTGGTTGGGCACTGGAACAGGCTGCCCAGGGAAGTGGTGGAGTCACCATCCCTGGAGGTGTTAAAAAACCAGGTAGATGTGGCACTTTGGGACATAGTCCAGGGGTCAGGGAGATGTCGGACGAAGGTTGGACTAGATGATCCTACAGGTCTTTTCCAACCTAAATGATTCTATGAAATACCTACTGTGTAGTAAATGCACTTGTAAGATGAGTATCAGTGTCCAGGAACATTCTAGAAAATGTAGATAGATGCAGAGAATTTAAGCTTATGATATTACATTTTGTTCTTTTGTGCTGCAGAGTATGAGACTAGCAAGGAAGAATAACCAATAGTGAAGCAGTCATGAATCGCCAGCTGTTAACTGGCTTTGTTTGGTCCTAGCGAGCATGTTGCACTGTTCAGAGGCTAGAGCTGCAGTTCAGTGCAGTGCTGCATTCTAGATGCATGTCTTAATGATTTTGGAGACAGACGTGTGCCTAAATTGCCTTCCCAATAATGAAAGTCTTAGCAAGGGAGTTTGACCTTGTGATCTTTTCCTGGCTGGAGCAGTTTAAGTATTGTGACCAGTAAGCTCGTTACAACAGAATGGGTGCTCTCTCCTAATACTAACTCAGTGAGGAACTCAGTCTGAAGCCTGCTTGAGTCACTGTAAATATTTGTAGTTTAGTTTATTGGAGAACATATTTGATACTTCCAAAAGAACAAATTACTCAAACTTTTCAAAGTTTAATGCATTTTACAAAGCTGCAAGTGTGACTTCATCCATTCACAATATGGACATGTTTTTCTGTTCTTGCTGAAATCAGGCAGAATGTTCTTCTTGTCAGTGGAACTGAGGTCATGATAAGGTTAGGAAAGGCAACTGGATCCTACAGTCTTGAAGTAGAAACCAGTAACTTCCTAAGACCATCAAATTATTGCTGGTATGAAGAAAAGGAACTGGTTTAATTCTGCTCCAAAATCCAGTGAAATTCCTGAGATGACCTATCTAGATTTTATTGAAATCTGGGCTAAACCCCAAGACAGGAGGGAGTTGTAGTGAGGTGTTACAGAAATGCAGCGCGGGTTCCTCAGAGTACATTCGGTGTAGCTCCACTAAGTTCGGTTAAGCCTCGCTGATTCCTCACAGCTAAACTTTTGAAAACTCATGTGTACTGAATGGCTCCATGCCATTTTCACAGTTGTTTTTCTGTGCTCCAGAGCATAACCCTGTGTGATGCAGTCATCATCACAGTGCATCTTTTGGTACAGTGGCTTCTGCCATATAGCTTAAATCAGGTAGTTTCCTGGATAAGTCAGCCAGTGTGATCTGGCCTCCTGTTGCAAAGACCTGGTCATAGACATACTGGAAGGTTACAAAAAGAATCTCTTACAAAATTAACACTCATGCTGGAAGTGACGAGTCATTAAATTTTACAGACACTAACATGATTTTATAATTAATTTCTCATTTTGCTTCAAGCTGCAAAAGCTTAGTTCTTCTATAAATCCAGTTTAAGACCAGAACTGAAAAGTCATTTCCTTTCGTGCTTATCAAATGACAAGGATGAACAGTTACAAAACATGTTAACAAATCACAGCTGTTTTGCATTATTGTGCTCCCGCTAAACGGATGTGGCAAGAGCACAAGTCCTCATTTCTACCATATATTTGTCAGAAATTATGCTGGGATTCTTTATAAATGCCGAGGCAATTCAAGAGTTTTTGAAGCAGTGTTTGATACAGCTTTTGAAACTAGAATCCAAGTACAGTAAACAGAACAGCTTTAGAAATTACTGTTTGATTCTTAATTCACAGGAATTAATTCTGATTTACATGATTCAAGTGAAGTGAGATCAAAGGTATAATGTTTAAAGTGTGCCAGGGACTATGGATAAGTCATAATTCAAGGGTTAGATTATTTTTTTCTTAGTTTTCTGAGGTCTAGTTTAACCAGTATAATTTGGTTAAGTGGTTGGAACTCTGTACATGAAGGCAGGGAAACAGTATAATGGAAAAGCTGTCCTGAATTTGACACCGAGTAATGGCCACTCCTCATCCTAATGGGAATTGGGAAAACTGATCTTGGGGAGTATGATGATTACTGTTCACTTTATATGATCATCTCTAAGCATTATATTGCTTTATTTGGAAACAAACCCCTTTATCTTACTTTTCTTTACTTACCAAAACTTGTCAGTGGTGTATGCCATGATATGTGTGCCGCTTCCATCAAGGAATTCCCGAAGGAATCCGTACCAGCCCAAGTCACTGCTGTGTATGCAGCAGTTACATGCATTGAATGTTCCCCTCTCATGCTTTGTCTTACAGAAAGTCAGCTTCTTCCTGGAAGTACAGTTCAGCTGTCCAGAATGCGTTGGAGCCTTGGACAGCAAGACAGGATGCAGATGATCACCCCTTAGGCCTGCTAAGAACTGAGATATTTTAGTTCTGGCTCAGTACCTAAGTTGTATTTTCTGCTTCCATATTGGTTAGAAATCACTTAACAGTTGTTAGAGGGAAGTGCTAACAAAGACGGGATTTAAGCCTTGGCATTAACAAAATGGTATTGCATATTGATAGAGGGAGTGCCAAACCAGCGTGGGTACAGAGAAAAGCCAAAAGGCACATTTGTTTAAACACTTGAATTCCAGCAGAAAATGCTTGTTTAGTCTTAGCTAATTTCCAGTAACAACGCTTTGTTTTCTTCTGCAATAGATACTATTCATGACCCTTATCATTTTTAAACAACTCTGTATTTAGATTGCCTTATGGTGCATAACTGGACACTGATTTTTGCCCTGTGAATGGTCATTTTTTCTGTAGAACAACAAGCCTCCAAAGCCACCAGCTTATATCTTCATGATTGACGTATCGTACAGAAACATAAACAGTGGCCTAGTTAAACTCATATGTGATGAACTGAAGACCCTGCTAGATAAACTTCCAAGGTAAAGAAACCTAAGTGTGCTTTGCTTAACTCACTGCTCTGCAGTTTTCAGACAGCTTTGCATATTGAGAGGCAAAAACAAGCTACAGAAAATGTCAGAACTTACAGTACAGGCATTTGGGGGTGATGGTGACCAAATGTTCATTTTGACACTGTTGACAGTTCTTAAACTTTGGATGTCTGGGTTTACTGTATGAATGGAAAGAAACTGTCACACCAACTGCACGTGTAGCTTCGTTCTTTTCCTTTCTTGTAGTGAGCTCTAGTGGTGTTACCAGCCAAGTCCCAGCCTGTAGTTGTGACTTCACTTGCTGTAGTGCTGTTTATTGCAGTGCTGCTTTTCTCGTTAGATTAACCAGGCAAATACCAAAACCAGAATACTCGAGAATGGCAGGTCACGAAAGCCATTGTGCTGGAGGCTTGCCTCTTCAGCTTTCATTGTTAATTAGCAAAACTTTTAAAGCTTCTTGCTATGCTGGGAGACTTTTCTGTCCTGGTATGTATCTGAGAGGAAAACAGATCTTGTAGGCAACAAATATTTTTTTGAAATATAGCACACGTGCTTTGTGGGCATTAAACAGACAGTCGTGGTATTACTACTGACCAATATTAATGACTGTATGTTATTTTAATGTAGTTTATTGTCTTTTTTAGTATATTAGTGTAGTTTTCATTAAAGTTTAAATAATGCAGACATAATTAAATGAGAGCAGTGAAAGACTGAGAAATGAACCAGACGCTTCTCAGCAAAGGCATATAAAAGCCTTTATAAATACATATCTGTCTACTGAAGGACACAAAAATGCATTCCAAGTAACATTACTTAAAGGGGGAGAATAGACTTAAATGGAGAGAGCAAAGTGAGGAAGGATGGGAGACAAGATCCGTGAAATAATCTGAGATAAAAAAAACTTTTATTGTATGTCCTTCTGGGATCTCTGTGCATGAAAAATTGCAGTCCAGGGTCAAGAGTTAGTTTATCAGATGCCCGTGTAAAGCCATCTCAAGTACTCGGTCATTGAAGATTACAGTGGAGACGTCAGTGTTTGATATTATCCTGAATGTATCTCAGAGCTTTCTGTCAGGATTGGTCATGACTCAGAAGAGAATAAGAGGCATGAGTGTAGTAACAAAAAGCAGTTGGCAGTTTAGAAACACCTAGGCTTGGATAGGGAAGTAGAAGAAAAATGAAAGCAAGTGTATCTGCATCACAACAGATCCATGAATGCCCCTCCTCACCAGCACTCTGCAGAGATCTGCTAAATAATTTGTTTGCAGGTCCAAAGCTTTCATGTCCACTGGAAAAAAGCAATAGAAAAAGGCAGGCCCTTCATTTTCTTCAGACTCATCTGTTGCCTTTTAACAATATTAATTAAAACAGCATAAGGCATTCCACCAAAATTTGTGGTGAAACTTCCATTTTGGTGTTCTGGCAGGCATAGCTCAGAGCAGCAGTTTGCTGGCTTTGGTGGGCCTGGGAACTTACTAGCAATGCTGAGTAATTTCTACAGGGCGTTTTCTGTGTGATGATCTGACAGCTTTGGCTGCTTAAAAGTAGTCCTGCTGAAGCAGAAGATTGACCTGCCAAAGTCACCAGGTGTTCTTCAAGCCTTCTTACTAGGCATCAATCACTAGTGTCACTAAATTACAATGTATTTGAAATAAAGCTGATTTTCTGATTGTACCTTGTAACTGTCCTGTTCTCTCTTTTCCATATTTTGAGGACAGCGTCGTTTATTCTTTATCTTAGGGACTTTTGACTGCTTGGATGGGATGCATGGTTGCTAGGGTTGGCGTAAATATACTTTTTTTTTCTTTTTTCTTTTTTTAAAGTGACAGGCGTTCATTTTATCAGGTTGTTTTAAATTGACCTAAGGCAAAGATTGGGGCCACTGCATCTGCCTGTTGTTGTTTGCTTTGCTGCTCAAAGTACATGTAATGATCTGAAGGCAGCCTTGCATTTCAAAGGAGTGCTTCTATTGCAAGGTTCAGAATTTCAAAATTATAACCAGGTTTTTTTTGTTTCTCTTACAGAGAAGAGCAAGAAGAATCCTCAGCAATTCGAGTTGGTTTTGTCACTTATAACAAGGTCCTCCACTTCTTTAATGTCAAAAGTAGCTTAGCTCAGCCTCAGATGATGGTGGTCTCAGATGTTGGAGAAGTTTTTGTTCCTTTGCTGGATGGTTTCCTTGTTAACTTTGAGGAATCACGATCCGTTATTATCAAGTAAAGTATAATTTTTCCATATGTGAATGAGATCTGAATGCTTCTGATACACATTATGCCCTTTAGTCAATGGTGTTAGTTTCGGGGGGCATGTGTTTATTGCAGCACTTTAGAAGCCAGCAGATGATGATGCAAGTCTCATATTTCCACCTCTGAGGCAAAGAATGTGATACCAAAAACCCTCAGGGCTGGATCTGAAGTGTATTTAGGCCAGGTGTAAATCATGCATCTTCAGCTGTGCTGCCTGAAAACCGGGAGGGGGGCTCTGGCTCTGTGCTTTGTGTGTGTTTTTCCTCTTATGATGTACGTGATGCACACCTGGATATGATCTAAGGACTGTTACTAACTTTTAGCTATTTTTTTATTTACCGCATGCTCTTTTATGTTACTAGCTTTGAAATAATGCATCTCACAGAATTAAAAAATTTGTATTTGTTTTATTCTGGCTGGAATACTGAGAAATGGAGCAATCAAAATTTTTTTTTTTTTAAGATATATTTGCACAGAAATAATCTTCCTGTGTGATGTCTTGGTATGTTACAAGGTATGTTTGGGGATTATCCTGAACAGACTAACCAGCTGAGATGCTGATCCTTTCATCTTTCATAGCTTGTTGGACCAGATTCCAGAGATGTTTGCAGACACTAACGAGGGTGAGACCATCTTCGCTCCAGTTATCCAGGCTGGCATGGAGGCACTAAAGGTTAGAATGTTTCTCTCTGTGAGAAAATAAATGTTGGTAAGCTGCAGAAATTCCACTTTCTGAAAGCCAGTCCCAAGTCCTCCTAAAGTCACAATGGGAAATTAGGAAAAAAAAAAAAAGTTGCTGATTGTTTCCAGCGCTATTCTGTTATTCTAACAGTTTGTTTGAACTGCTTTAGTCAAAATGAGAACACTGACAAGCATAACATCTGTTTCCAGATCTTGTTTGTTTGAGGGAAACCAGTCCTTGGGGTCTATTCTACATAGAATGGATGTTTTGGAGAAGATGAGGAACAGGAGTCAGTTTCTCGTTCAGTGTTTGAGAGAAATAGTGTTTAGTTACTGCAACAGAACTAACAGATACTCTGGGTGTTTGCACAGATATCCAGTCCTTGCACGTGTGAAGGGCAGGAAAAGCCACTGTAAGATCCGGGTTTGCTCTGCCTGTTCTCTGGCTTCTGCTGACTTCTTGTGCAAAGAGAGAGAGTTATGACTGAATTGGGTAGAGGGTTGGAAGGTTTCTGCTTAGCTGACAAGTTCTCACAGCTGGAATCCAGCTGAAAACGAATCCACAGGTCAAGATGCATCCCCAGTTGCTTTCTGTGTGTCTGGGATATCCCCTGAAGTGCTGACATCTCCGTGGAGCGCTGCCAATTCAACAAATGCCACCATGGTTCACCACAGGATTTGTAGGGGCAGAAACAGCCTGTGACGTTCTAAAAGAGTTGATTTATCTGCGAGCTGTGTATAAGTAAAGCATGAACTTTGAGTAGATAAATTTGTTGAACCAAAATAAACATTTCTCAAATCTGTCTCTTAAATATTTAATAAATACCTGTTTTCTTGTTTATCCATACTGCCTAAGGTATGAGTGCAGAATGTTTGGTTACTGCTTCCATCAGAGTGTTCTTCCCTAATACTTCTACAAAACAGACTTAAGGGCCATAATTGTACATTTCCTTTGGTGGTGGCTGTAAAAGGAAGCGGCTCTGAATGAAGCTTTTTGTTTAGCTCAGTATTTCCAAGTTATAATTTGTAAGGATTTTCATGGGTAATTACTAATCTGCATATTCCTGTGCTCAAGAGAACAATTCTTGTTTAAAAAGATGAAAATGGATTGTAACCCTATTTGAGGTTGATTTTAATACACTTTTAGAAAAAATGTATATACATTTTAGAACACTTGTCAAAAGCAACATCAGTGCTTCATGCTGTGTATCATGACAGGTGTCTGGGAAGTCTTTCTGACTCAAGA
>JAVSBS010025894.1:0-11254 GCA_033124195.1 Coracias cyanogaster
CTAGGAGAAAGGTTGGACTTGATGACCCTGGAGGTCCTTTCCAACCATAATGATTCTGTGTGATTCTGTGTGTGATCAAGATGATCAGCAACCTGAAGCAAAAAGCAGGATTTCTGCCACACCAGAGGGATTTGTGAAACACAGAGGGAGCTGGTGCCAGGTGCTATCTTCTGCATCATCCCAAGGTCATTTGCCAGGTAGGCTGTGAGCCACTGCGACCACCACGGCGACGTCGAGCGAGGCGATTTGGGGAGATGCTGTTGCACTTAGTGCAAAGAACCACCAGATGGTGCAAAGAAACAGATCACCAGCAGATGGAAACTCTGCAGCCTACCCCTTCCAGCCTGGGCCAGGGCTCCTCCACCGCTTAGCGAAGGTTTGCCTCAGTTTCACTGCTGATAGGAGGGAGCTCTGATGATGAAGACAACCAGATGTGATTTTGTGGGCTTTTAACATCAGCCCGGGCAGACTGGTAACTCAGCTTAGTTTTGTTTTCAGGGCTTTAGATGCAAAATTCAGAGACAAACACAAAGAAGAGCAATCGGCTCAATTTTTTTGCAGATTGGAGTTCATTGCACGTCGAAATGTGGAAGGCAGGGAAACTCATGCACAACCCAGCTGTGTTTTGGCTGTCTGTTCAGATCCGTGGTGAATCCAGGGTTAATTGAGGGATTAACTTTCTGCATCCAAATGGTGAAACCCCTCCTGGTTATACAGGTCTTGCACAGTTTCTACTTCCTTGTGCTGGATCTGGAAAAAATCCGGCAAATTCATTTTTTTCTAGTGCTTGGTCCAGACTCAGAAGCTTAGAGTGAAGTTTTGAGCTTAGATGTGAATCTAACCTCTCATCTAGGCATTTGGCTTTTTAGCGCTCTTTGGACCCATAGCTGATCCACATACGAGTCAGGACAGCTGAAGCTGTGCCATTCTGTCACAAGAGGAGTTAATTGACTGGTATGCCATTTCAGAGCCTTCCTAGTGAACCACAACACCACTAAAACTACCACTGATGACACCTGTCCCTTCAGAGTGAGTCTTAAATACCTTATTATTTGTCTCATGTGTTTTACAGGCGGATTTTTTGCCTGTGTGATGAAATAGAACAGCAGTTCATTATACACCCTTGGCTTAGGAATATTTTCCTTGTGCACGGGCACTCTGAAATACAGTACCCTGAATTGTAGGAGAGGGGAGTAACTGGAATCCACTCATTGCCTGTGATCAAATTTGAACTTAAATTTGAACATCATTTTAATTCTCACACTTTTTGGACCTGTAAGGTCCTACCACAGCGCATAGCAATTGTGAGAAGACAAATCCCTGTAGAGATTCTGGTCATTATCTTATACAATTTGTGAAAAATTTGGCCTGTTGTAGATGCTCCTTTATAGTGCATATTGGTGTAGCTATAGCTAATGCAATGGCAGCAGCATTAGTAGTAATAATATGTTTCTGTATCACAGGATGCAGAAATTAAAGGTGTAGCCTGATATATCTCCTCAGGATCACACTTGTCCACCCAACCAAACAGATACAGAATGAAACAGCAACACAAACTGTGGTGAGGATTAGACTACCTACCTAGGAAAATCTTGTGCTACCATAATACAGGCTTTTCTGGACTGAGGCCCAGCTCAGAAAAAAGACCATCACTCTGGAGTGAATGAGGAGCCTAGGGAGCAAACACCTACCAACCTTGAGGCAGCTAATTGCATTACACTCTTTCTTTGCCCAATGGAGAAAGACACACCGTGTAGGGATCCGCCCTGCTTAAGCCAGACCCTTGCACAGGACAGCTTCCACACGTTCTGTGCCTCTTCCTGCCTCCGCTGGAACTCAAACATTCTCCTCTTCTTTCAGGCACTCTGGTGAGGTCTCATGGCTGGCTAGCATAAACACCTCCAATGATGCACATTTTCTTCCACTGGTTTGAACTATTCCCTATTTGGTGTGACGCAGTAAAAGGAAATACAAGCTATTTTCTTTTGCAAACCGTCTTCCTTAATAGCTGACTTAGAAAGAAGAAATGTTGAATTACATTTATTTCGGATTTTTTCCCCCTAGGAATATGTAGAGCAAACATTAATGTAACAAATAACTTACAATGTATGGCTCCCTCTTTTAGAAGAGTTCACCTCTGATAAGAATAATTTTTGTTTTCCATCTTTTCTTTCATGGTTTGTTCAGATACAAATTTGCCAGTCTCCTCTGGAGGAACTGCAAGGCAATTAGAAGCCATTACAGCACTGTCTGGCCTTTTCCTCTACCAGTAACATCTTAATGATGTCTACTCTCCACTTTCCATGAACACTGACTGCAGTAGTCTTACAAACTCACAAGTGGAGGAGCCTGAGCAGTACTTGGGCAATTATCTGACTAGTGATATCTAAGGACACAATTCAAGTGTCATTATTTCCGTAGCAAAATAGAGATATGTAATTAGAAGAGTAAGAAAGAAGAGATTAAATTTGTGGAATAAATGATTCCCCTCAAAATAATCTCTTTAGCCCCAGTCCTTGGAAAGTTCCTGTCCACTTACATCTTTAAATCTACCCAGGCTCAGCTCTAGGTAGAAACTCCAAAAATCTTGCATGTCAAACTTCTCTTTGCATGATTTTCTGGAAATAATTAATTCAGAACTGCATTCTGAATGCCAAGAAGAAATCAGAAAATATTTACTGATCACCATTTCAGTTCTCTCTAAATACATTTACCAAATATGTTTATTGCATTCGGGAAAAGAATAAGCAAGCACTTTGAATCAAAAACATCTTTGAATGCTATTGCACCTGATTCTGAAAAGGGGAACAATACTAATGGTTACAAATGAGAATGTGAAACACGTCTGATGATGCATGATGTCACTTTTGGCATAACTGCATGATACATAATAGGTAACGTTCTCTGAAATGTGACCCAAATGAATGACAAGAGAGCAAGTGCAGATAGCCAAGTTGCATCTGATGCTACTGTGGAGTAGTTAGTCTCACAAACAGTGAGACTGTGTTTCTGTCACAAATATGAGGAAAGCAGAAAAGAATTAAAATTCTTCCTCAGCAGAAGACAATTAGAAGTTGACATTGAATTCAAACTAGTGTTTAGACCTTAGTCTGTGAATGACGTGTGGATGCAAGCAGTATCAGGCAATGAAAATATTTCAGGAGGTTATTATTTGTCAAAGGAAAACGAAGAAAGGAAAATACGTGATGGGGTCGCTAAAGTTTTGTTACTGAATTACAGAAAAATTTTCCCAAGGGCTTTTCATTCTACTGTGGACCAGCCAGTTAAAGGCTTGAAGGCCTAGTGTATGGCTTACGACCCATCTGACAAAAATCTCAGAAAGAATTAGTTTTTGCACCAGAACTGTAGTCAAAAGGGTGAGATGAAATGCACTTGAAAAATTGTTTTTATTTCTATTATTTACTGGAAACTGTAAGGAGAACCAGAAAGACAGAATCATACGAGGATGTGATCCAAAGGTCCACACTAAATTAACAACAAACATGTGTTCTATCAGGAACATCCTCGTTCACTTTTCTGGAAGTCAGGTTTCCAGGGAGTGTCTTGGATCAAGATCAGTTTCATAAAAAACTGAAGTCACAGCAGCAATATAGCCACACTGTATTTTAGAATTGGCTCAAGTTAAGCAAATTCTCAAACCTTAAGGTGTTTGGAGTGGGTTCGTATTTTATGCTGTTTGTCCCAGAATCTGTGTGGTAGCAGAAGAGCCTAGTCACACCAGGAGATCGTTTGCTCTACTTTCAGGTGAGGACCTGCATAAATTTCTCAGCTCTACTTGCCAGATGACACCAAAGCATGATGAGGGAGTGTATCCATCTGTTGCCCGCCACACAACTCTAGCTGTCAGAAGCATCGCATTTTTTTCTAGACACAGATTGTATATCTGAACAGAGGGAGTACTCTAACGGACTGGAATGGATATTAGGCTTTTGAATGGTATCTTGAATGGATATTAGGTTCACTGTATGAAATGCTGAGTCCAAACAAACGATCAACCACTCTAAAACGCCAATGCCATTTTTTATTTTTCCCCATCAAAGCGCCAATGCTTCCCCTGTAAATGAAAGGCTGAGGGAGCTCCGTTATCATCAGGTAATCACTCTTTCAGGGACCAGAGCCCTTTGTCTGAAATTCACGCCTGCTAGTGCTCAATGGCTGTGATGATCTCACGGTATCTGTGCTTTTACATTTACTGCTTTTTCTCCATTGTTCAATAAGTGGCAGACATACATTCCAAGACTTTTTTTCTATACCACATGAGCAGCACTAAGACTACAAGACAGGTTTTCCACTGATACATTACGTTATGGACTTCTGCAGTACCGTGTTTATTAACGGATAGAGCCTGCTTACTGGAAATACTTTGCAGAAAGACAGCTTGTTTCCCTAAGATTTTCAGTTTAAATTACTCAGCCAGAAGAATCTTAGACTGGACTGTATTATCTTATAAAAATGTATACTCTTATAAAAAATACTGCATAATCTTATTAAAAGCCATCCTCTGTAGCTCCACCCAGCTGGAATATACATTCTCAGATGAACTCTAAGTATGTACTAGAACCACAATTGATGTAATTAAAGAAAAAGAACTGGTGAAAATGTGCAAAGGATTGACTTTAATGCTAGCAGAAGAACTTCCCTGACTACTCAATCACTATTTCTTGCCTAAGCAATATTGTGGCTCTCTGTAAATTGTTTGGCCTCATAAGGTTAACAATAATGTATGTGTGCTGCGTTTGCAGAGTGCAGAGAGAATGTTTATGCATGTTTTTAAAGAGCTACAATCTGTGGGATCTGGCTGAAGATCACTGGTCTTGTGAAGGTCCAGCTGGTCCACCCTTAGCATAAGAGGAAGAGCTAAAGGAGACAGCTGGTCTCACATAGAATTGATATTGTTAATAGGATTAAGAAAAAGTGATGCCATTGATATGACCAAGAAAGAGCGATGCCACTGAAGTAAAACATGGGTCAAGATGGGTCAGTCCTTCAAAGACCAAAGACTGCAGTTTGAAAGATAAATGACACTGGGTGATATCCATGTGAAGATGGAAGGAGCATCCAAATACTCAGGACAGGACTCTGGCTCCACTCCTCAGTGACTTGGTTAGCCACCGGACAGCACAGTGGACAGCTGAGACTGGTGAGTTGTAGAGACTAAGTGAGTATATGTTTGTTCCTGCAAGCAATTTTAGCTAAAAAGAGGCTCTTTACTTTGTAATAATCTTGCTTACTAGGATACAAAGACTACTAATGTTAAGAAGTGTTGTCATATATTATTGCATTCAAAGGTAATTGTGTAACTTGGCATCGTGCACGCATCTCTTTTCTTCACGGTCAAACTCCTTCCATTCCAGTCACTTTCAGACCTTTCCCCTATGGAACTGCAAAAATTACAACCAGATCTAAGTGTTTTCTTTTTGCTAAATGCTAGCCACAACCGTTCCTCCAAAAGACAATATGCAATGGTTGGCATACTTGCATTTTGTGATCTGACTGGAAAATGATTAAATATATTTTAGATTATATTTGTGGAAGCTTAGTCTGGAGAAAGGATGCCAAAACTGATGGTTTGTATGTCTTACTGTGACAATAGCTACCTGGAGCTACCCGTGTCTGCAAAGTATTTTGCAAATTAATACCAGTTTTTTCTCCCTGTCCTCTCACTGGGCATAAATCTCATGGCTATGTTAGCTGGCACTGAACCCCAGCTAACAGAAAGGGTGTTTTAGTATTGGCTTAGTGTCCTGATTTGGGCTGGGACAGAGTTAATTTTCTTCCTCATAGTTAGTACAGTGCTGTATTTTGGATTCAGTATGAGAACAATGTTGATAACCCAGTGATGTTTTAGTTGTTGCTAAGCAGTTCTTATCCTAAGCCAAGAACTGTTCAGCTTCCCATGCTCTGCCAGCAAGCAGGTGCACAAGAGGCTGGGAGGGAATTCACCAGGACAGCTGACCTGGGCTAACCAAAGGGATATTCCATACCATAGGATGTCATGTGCACTATATAAACTGGGAGGAGTTGGCAAATCGCTGCTTGTGGGCTGGCTGCGCATTGGTCGGTGGGGGTGAGCAATTGCATTGTGCATCACATGCCTTTTCTTGGATTTTATTTCTCTCTCTTTTTGTTATATTCCTTTTCAATACAATTATTATTATTATTATTTTATTTCTATTAAACTGTTCTTACCTCAGTCCAAAAGTTTTGCTTGTTATCGATTCTCCTCCCCATCCCACTGAGCGGAAAGAGAGGAGTGAGTGAGTAGCTGTGTGGTGCTTAGTTGTCAGCTAGCCACAGAATTCTTGGTCGGTAAGCAGTGTGAGCTCATGCCTGTGCTCAAACGGTTGTGCAGACATTCTTCTGCTGCATTTCTGCAAGACTGAGAAAAAACGTTGAATGATTACCATCATTTACCACATGAACTCCAAGATCTTAGGGGCTAATCTCATCCCTCCTGGTACCTCCAGTTCTGAACAAAATCTTTTTTAAGGCAAGATCTGTTTACAAAGCATGCTACTCTCATAGCTTGTTCAGCTTGTGTGACTTTGTCAAATAACATGTTTCCTCTCCAGCCTTTATCTGCATTTTTCATGTAATGTGAACCAAATAGCTGTATGTTTGGACAGCAAGGATCTCCTGTTTAACACAAATGAGATACAGTGGAATGAAGGTGCCCCAGTTCAGCAGCATTTATCTTCCTCTCGACACACCACTGTGGCCTCCTACTCCTTCCTGTAGCTCTGATCTTTCATTGCTCGCAGTGTTCCACACACAGAGGTGTAAGTCCATTGGCAAACTCCATCAACTCTTGCTCTAGGAGTTGTCAGTAGGAGTTTTGCTTAATTGTAAGCAATTTTGAATACGAGACACAAATATATAGTTGTTTGGATGCATTCAGAAAGATTTGAGTAATAACAAGATAATTTAAAAGCCAAACATGTTTTAATACCTTTTGTATCTAACAGTTGGGGTTTTTTTGCTTCCCTCTCAATGCAGACTGCTTTATCTCATCCGTCTCTCAGTAACTGTATTTTGGCCTCTTGGTCTACTCTTCCTGGACATGAAATAAACTTTGTATTTCAGAATAACTTTCAAACACCATTTTACTGAATAATAGCTAAACCTTTATCTTTGCTGACCAATACTCTACCTGAAAACAACTGGGAGGACCAGTTCAGATAAGCATTCTGGCAGTTAATGTTGTATTGCAGTATTTTTATTAGCACTGAATGAATCCCTCAACACACTTCAACAAGTAAATGAGAAAGAAATCATTAAATATATCCGTGCAATTAAGTGCCCTAATATATTGCAAACAAAAATGATGTCATGAGTAGCTGAACAAATGAAGTATAGTTTCGTTTGGATTTGTGTGTTATATGCATTCGGTTACTCAGTCCCCTCGCCTCACTGCAGCATAAACATCTGCTTTCTGTTTGACTGAACAAGTAGCAGCAGGATGGTCAAATAGATGCTGCACCACAGAGTAGAAACACAGCTATATGAAAATTGCCTTTTCTTGGTAGGGGAACTGCTTTGGTCTTTCTATACTCCTTCTGATTTTCCTAAAGCTTACAGAGACTAAATGTCTTTCTCTTTCTCTGTCAAACACACTTAAGATTTCTAATATATGTAAAATCTCCACCCCTTTGTTGAACCAATAAAAAAAAAAAAAGTAAAAAGAGATAGACGGAGAGGCAGAGTGTGCAAGGCTTGCTTCTTTACAAAGCCTGGCAAAAAAATACCCACTCTTACAGGAGACTGCTTGAGTATTTCTCCTAAATTCTCATGCCACACGTTTAAACTGTCTTACCAAAAAATACCTTGAGGTTGTCAGAAATGTTCTCCTCCGTTATTTGTGTTACCATATAAGGCTGGACAAACACATTTCAACATTTCAATCTAGGTTCAGTCCTGTTTGGTATATTCATCAATGGCCTGGATGAAGGGATGGAGTGTACTCTCAGCAAGTTTGCTGATGACACAGAACTGTGAGGATTGACTGACACACCAGAAGGCTTTGCTGCCGTTCAGCAAGACTTGGACAGGCTGGAGAGTTGGGCAGAGAGAAACATGAAGAAATTCAACAAGGGCAAGTGTAAGGTCCTGCATCTAGGATGGAATAATCCCGTGAATCAGTACAGGTTAGGGGCGGACCTGCTGGAAAGCAGCTCTGTGGAAAAAGACCTGGGAGTCCTGGTGGATAACAGGATGGCCATGAGCTGGCAATGTGGTTTTGTGGACAAGACGGCCAATGGCATCCTGGGGTTCATCAAGAGGAGTGTGGTAAGCAGGTCGAGGGAGGTTCTCCTCCTACTCTACTGTGCCCTGGTGAGGCCTTATCTGGGGTACTGTGTGCAGTTCTGGGCTCCTCGGTTCAAGGAGGACAGGGAACCACTGGAGAAGGTACAGCAAAGGGCTACAAAGATAATTAGGGGACTAGAACACCTCTCTTATGGAGAAAGGCTGAGGGATTTGGGGCTTTTTAGCTTAGAGAAGAGAAAACTGAGGGGGGATTTTATCAATGCTTATAGACACTTAAAGGGTCGGTGTCAGGAGGATGGGGCCAGACTCTTTTCAGTGGTGCCCAGTGACAGAACAAGAGCTAACCGGCACAAACTTGAACATAGGAAGTTCCATCTAAGCATGATGAGGAACTTATTTATTTTGAGGGTGGCAGAGCACTGGAACAGGCTGCCCAGAGAGGTAGTGGAGTCTCCTCCTCTGGAGACACCTCTTATTTCCAAATCAAAACTGTCACAAATATATTCCTACTGTTCAATGTAAATAAGGTAATTAAAATTAAATGCCATGTCCATGCAATATGTTCAAGAAGTTATGACATTAAAATTCTTTGGCCATGGTCTTGACGACTGATTGTTCGAAGTTTGGCTGACACTGTTTACCATAAGATAAGGCAGTCTCAGAAAGAATGAGTGTCGGCTGCATAAGATATGAGGAATGTGTGCTTAAAGAAGGATAAAAGAATCCTCTGGCTCCCCTAGACATGCATCTTTGAGGATAAGCATAGTTTGGAAGACTCAGTAAAGTTCCCAAACTGGTGCCTTGAGGTTGAACTATCTCATTATAATTATAATGTGAAAACCACACCTCCCAGCTAGAAAAAGCCCCCTACCCAAATAAGCCCCCTACTCTCTGAGCAGGCGCAGTACCTTGAAAATGCCCTGTACCTTTAAGTCGAGGTGAGCAGGGAATTGTCCAATAGCTTTCAACTAGGAGTGCACTAATTAAGTAGGAGTGTTCATGGTATAAACATGTTACCTGGCTATAACCAGGTGTGTGAGTTTTGACAGTTATCACCTAGCACCCTTGTCCGTGTAGAACTGGAATAAAGCAAACATCTCAACTCTGTGTGTTTCAGCTCTTTGCACATCGGGTAAAGAGCCCAGATTTGGGACACTGGTCTTGTCGTTATGCCAACTTCAGCCTGGCTGAAGTCCGTCAGGACTGCCCTGCAAAAGTTAGCACAGAACTGCAGCTGGAAAGCCCTCAGTGAATCCTTGTCATTTTCAAACATCAAATTAAGAAGCTTGTTCTGCCAGTTTTCTAGTAAACTTTCCAAACTGATTTTCCAGATATTAGAAGGAACCTGCTGCTGGCAGAGTAATACAGTAATGGACATATTTTGAAGAGAAAGAAGACCCCCTGTGCTGCTCTGGGAAGGAGTAGGGCTGCAGAAACTCTGCCAGGAACCTCATGAGAAGAAAGTGGGCTATTACTAAGCCCACTCATAGCTGAACTGATCACTTCTTTCCAAAGGTCTGCTGCACCACTGGAATCAAACACAGTGGGAATGTTTTGCCCATTTCTAATCCTTGCAGGAACCATTCACTGTTGCTGGAAGGTATTTTCCTCTGGGTTAAGAGCATTCATGCATATAAACTGGGTCCAGGGCACGGTGGCACAAAAGAAATATTCCAGAATAAGGTTGGAGAGAAGATGTTAATTGCTATCCAGCAGTGAAAAAGCAAAATTACTGGCATGAGAAAACTATTTCAAGTGGTCATCTGGAATCTCATTTGTGGCCTGTTTGAAAGCCATTTCTTCCTTTGTGACCAGGGACGATGTCGGAGTTTTTTCTTCATATTTAAATACAACATGAACGCTAAGCTTCACATTCCTGTATACTAATGGAAGTCTAAAGTTAACTCCACAGCCTTCTGAATCTGGTTTTATAGAGCTTAATCAGAAAAGCTGCATAGCTCTTCTCACATATTTAGGAGGATTGTAATATAAATGAAGTGAAGGAAAAAGTGGGTCACAACTTTGGCAACCCTTTTTCCTTCCCTCTATTTCTGGTCTTAGAGTTAAAGCCTTCAACATTTCCTTGTATGGACAAAACAATTAATTAAAAAACCCCCTTACGGTGGAGGCAACCATACAACTAAAATGGCATTACTTTACCAGTGAGGAAAATAGATAAAAATGGGCAACATCCTGTAAAAGCCCCAATATCATACCACATATGGTGTGAACTAATAAAATTAGCATAGGTGATCTGCAGATAATCTCTGGAAAATGTTAACAGTAAAACTGTATGTCCTGAAGGCCTCCAAAGTTTAAATAAATATTCCAAGTAAATGTTATGAAGACCTCTAGTCCTTTCATGAGAACCTGTTCCAAGAAGGCTAAATGAGATATAGTTTATTTACATGAATCCCATTTTGATCTTCAATAAAAATAAAGTACAGGCTGTGTTGGACAGATGGTATTGCACACCCAGCAGGACAGGGCACAGATCCCACTCATCTCAGACATACGCCCAGCCTGTAAAAAGAGTAGCTATTGTCCTCCTAGGAAAACAAGCAAAATTTTGTTCTATGCACGCTCCCGTTTTGCAGCCTCCAGACTGCTTAAAAATGTAGGTTTGATTTATCTTCCTGTACGGGGGAATCAAATTCAGTTTATTCCCTTTACATAAGCTATAAAAAGCCAAAGGGAGTGGAGCATGTTCTGAAATGCTGTGTCCACATCGAAGGCCGAAAAAGGTCCCCTGGTCAGCAGGGAGAGAGTTCCCCTGATATTGGCACAGCAGGACACTTGCTGTGGTCTTGTTATGCAGACCTAATGCTTGCCTTGGGTTAAGCACAGCCTGGGTTAGAGGCAAGAGCAGAGGAATCATAGAATCATTATTGTTGGAAAGGACCTCCAGGGTCATCAAGTCCAACCTTTCTCCTGGCATCTCTATAACCACTACACCATATCCACAAGC
>JAVSBS010025895.1:0-10176 GCA_033124195.1 Coracias cyanogaster
CTTCTGCACGCCGCGGCCGTTGCCGGCTGGGCTTTGTCTCTTGCCGAGGCTCGCCGCTATAAATAACCGGTGATATCATCCCACCGTCACCGGGAGAACTGTGCACGCTCGGCCGGGGAGCGCCCTCCCGTGGGCACCGCTTTGCCCGGTGCTGGATGGTCTGGTCCAGGATCCAACATCCATCCTCCCTCCAAGCCCCATCGCTGGGTTTTGGGGTGAGGAGCAGGTTGGGGGATGCTCGGCGGTGCCCACCTCCTCCCTTTTTCCTCCTGCCAGGTGCTGGTGCCCACTCGCGTGGGGCAAGTGTACGTCTACGACTCGCCCAAGGGCGAACAGGACGAGTACGATTTCCCTCGTCACCTCCACTCCGCCGGCTCCCAGGAGATCTACGACGTGCCACCCGTCCGAGGAGGGGTCCCGAGTCAGTTCAGCCAAGAGGTGAGGCCGGTTGGGGGGCAGGGGGGTAGTTTCTGGCTCCTTGGAGATGCTCTGGCACAGCTTGGGATCCAAACGATGCCCCAAACTAGGCATGTCATGGGCCTCAGAGATGCTTCTGGTACCTCCATCTTTCCCAACCAGTCCCTGGGAGGAGGTGGGTGCCCACGCTATTCCCGAGACACCATCCTCTGTTCCTCTGGTCCAGGTCTATGACACACCCCCCATGGCAGTGAAGGGTCCCAACAGTCAGGACCCAGGGCAGGAGATCTACGACGTGCCCCCCAGTGTGGAGAAGAACCTGCACCAAACGGTAAGTGCTGCCGGGAAGCCCCCAGCTTCTCCACGTGAGAAAGACGCGTTTTATAGCGAGACCGTTCCTCGGAGTAACCTCCCCAGGGAGGTGGTGGCACCCCTGGCACGGGAGGCTCTCAAGATGGCAGGGGACAGGGTGCTGGATGATCTCATCTAGGGATGAGGTTGGACCGGAAGATCTTTTGAGGTCCTTCCAACTTGGGTTGCTCTACGATTTTTGTGATGCAAAAAATCATCACCCCGAAGGGGATGCGGGAGGCGAGGGGTGCTGTGGCAGGGCTGTGCCAGCCTCCCCGCGGGCAGGGACATCCCTGGGGTTGCACGGCTTCAACCCAGGGCTCACCCAGCGCTCTCCTGCACGCCCAGAGCTGGTGCTTGCATGACCGGGGCAGGCTCTGCCAGCATGCTGACCGGTGGCTGCCACTGCCCTTGCAGGTATACGACGTGCCCCCCTCGGTCAGCAAGGACGTGCCAGATGGCCCGGCGCGCGAGGAGACCTATGACGTGCCGCCCGCCTTCGCCAAGCAGAAAGCCTTCGATCCCTCCCGCCACCCCGTCATCCTGGCCCAGCAGGAGCCCTACTTGCCGGAGGATGTCTACGACGTGCCGCCGGCGGCTGGGAAAGGTGCCCCTGAGCCGCCGCTCTCCCATGAGATCTACGACGTGCCCCCCAGCCTCAAGAAGCTGGGGGGATCGAGCTTCCCCTCCCAGGAGGTGTACGACGTGCCTCGGGACCTGCACGCCCCAGGCAAGGGCTCGCTGGACACGGAGGGCGAGTACATCTACGATGTCCCGCCGCAAGTGGACCGCGAGGCCAAGGGCGCCGACGCCAAGCGCCTCTCGGCCTCCAGCACGGGCAGCACCCGCAGCAACATCTCCACCTCCTCGCTGGACGTGGTGCCCGTGAAGGAGCCGGCCAAGGGAGCCGGCAAGGAGTTCTCCCTGGACTTGGATGCCGCCATGGAGACGCTGGCCAAGCTCCAGCACGGCGTCGGCGGCGCCGTCTCCTACCTCATGTCCTTCATCGGTGCCAACTGGCGCAGCCCCGAGCACATGGAGGCCAACGCTGCCAGCATCCGCGGGGCTGCCGAGGGCGTCCGGACGGCCCTCCGGGACCTGCTGGAGTTTGCCCGGGGGGCAGTGGGCAATGCCGCCCAGGCCTCCGACCGCTCCCTCTACACCAAGCTCAGCAAGCAGCTGCAGAAGATGGAGGAGGTCTATCAGGCCCTGGCGCGGCATGGCCAAGCGCTGGACGCTTGCCACTGGGCCCCGAGCGCCCTGGCCGGCGGCAAGCCGGGCACGGATGACTTGGAGCACTTTGTCATGCACTCGCGCGGCGTCCCTGACGACACTAAGCAGTTGGCCTCCTTCCTGCACGGCAACGCCTCCCTCCTCTTCAAACGGACAAAGCCGGCGGCGGAGAGCGGTGGCCATGGCCCCGCTCACCCCTCCGACAAGGCCAGCAGCATCCAGTCGCGGCCCCTGCCCTCCCCGCCCAAGCTGCTGGCCCAGGAGTCGCCTGACGGGCCCTACGAGAACAGCGAGAGTGGCTGGATGGAGGATTATGACTACGTCCATCTCCAGGTGGGCATGGGGGCTTCTCCCCATGGGTGGGTTTTGTGCTGCTGGCCCCACAGCACAGGGATCCGGCAGCTCTGAGTGCGGTGGTGCTTCTGCCACCTACGTCTTGCATATACCCTTGGTCATGGGGACCAGGGGTGTCCCAGGGGAGGCTGGGACTCGCTCCCAGCAAGCCTGGTGGTGCTGGTCCCCATGTCACACCTCCTTCCTTCCCTGCAGGGCAAGGAGGAGTTTGAGAAGACCCAGAAGGAGCTGCTGGAGAAAGGCAACATCATCCGGCAGAGCAAGGACCAGCTGGAGCACCAGCAGGTAATGGAGCTGGGGTGGGCGCTGCTGGGCACAGCTCCTGGGGAGGCCAGCAGGGTTTGGGCTCCTGCTCCCTTTGTACCAGCAGAGTACCCTCTGCTGCTGCTGCTCTGGACCGTGGCCCCTTCAGAATTGCAGCGCAGTAAGGGTTGGAAGGGACCTCTTGGAGATCATCTGTTCCAACCCCCCCTGCTCCAGCAGGTCACCCAGGGCTGTCCTTACAGTTCTCCCTGGGGCACAGCTGGGGCCAGCGGTCATGGCCAGCGGTCATGGCCAGCCCTGCCGGTGGCTTCAGGGAGGGGAGTGGGTGCTGGCCTGGTGGCCACCCTGCCTCACGCCTGCCCTTCCCACAGCTGAAGCAGTTTGAGCGGCTGGAGCAGGAGGTGACGCGCCCCATTGACAACGACCTGTCCAACTGGACCCCCCCGCAGCACTACGGCCCGGCGCGGGGCGGTGGGACCCTGTGTCCTGCCGACCGCCAGCTCCTCCTCTTCTACCTGGAGCAGTGTGAGGCCAACCTCACTACGCTCACCAACGCTGTCGACACCTTCTTCACCGCCGTCAGCACCAACCAACCCCCCAAGATCTTCGTGGCCCACAGCAAGTTCGTCATCCTTAGCGCCCACAAGCTCGTCTTCATCGGGGACACGCTGTCCCGCCAGGCCAAGGCCCAGGATGTCCAGCACAAGGTGATGCACTACAGCAACCTTCTCTGCGAGATGCTCAAGGAGATCGTGGTGACCACCAAGGCGGCCGCCCTCCACTACCCCTCTCCTGCCGCCTCTAAGGACATGGTGGAGCGCGTCAAGGACCTTGCCAACAGCACGCAGCAGTTCAGGATGGTGCTGGGCCAGCTGGCAGCCATGTGATGGCCCTGGGCTGCTGTCCCCTCCCCACGGCTCCCACCCTGGCCCCAGCCATGTGTCCCCCTCCCCAGGAGCCCTCCCTGCCTGGTGTAAGCGGACATGTACATAGAGACTGCCACGCACACCGGGGGCCAGGGGCTCTGCTGGTAGAGAGGTGAGGGGCTGTGGCCATCATCCATCCCCTTCCTCTTCTTCCTCCCTCCCGTCAGAAACCAGGATTGGTTTTGGAGCTGTGCCCATCATGAAGCAAAGCCGGGAGGTGGATTTGTGCTCGCTCCCTCCCCTCTGTCCTCTTGCCATACCAAACCAGCGGCCGTTCCTGGCCTGGAGGCCCTAGAGCTGTGAATCCCATGGAGATTCATCCCAAAACAGGGATGCACCGGCAAGTGGGGGCAATGCCGTGGCTGCTCTGCTCTCGGGAAGGGCTCCCGAGCCATCTCCAGGGGCCAGCAAATCCTGATGCTGTGGAAGCCACCTCTCATGGTGGGACGATGGGACATGGATGGGTTGTGCTGTCCCCCTGTGCACTGGGGCCTGTGGAGAGGGGTCCCTGGGGGGGTTGATTGCAGGGGAAGGTGGGGGGCAGGCTGGGGCAGGAGGGGTCGAACCTGTGTGTTCTCATGTTTTGCTACTGGACCAGCTGTAACCGAAATGCAAACTGAAATTGGTGCCTTTTGAACACAGGGGAAGCTTCTGCTGGTTCCCGGAGCTATGGAGTTGCAGCCCTCTGAAAATCAGCCCCTTGTCCCCCCACAGCAGCATAAAGATTTGCCGAGAACCCCCCCCAGTTCCTGGCTGTCTGTGTATGCTGGCCAGGGAGAGGGAGACCTCGGGGGTGGCTGGTTACCCCCAAAAGAATCAGAGGGAAGCTGGGGGTGCAAAGAGTTTTTTGGGGGGCTGCTGGGGGAGGGAGATGGGGGGGTCTGGGGGAGCATATGGGGCAGCAGGGCCACCCCAGAGCACCTTGCTGGGGTTCATGAGGTTGGGGGGGTCCTGGGGCTGCCAGTGCCTGCATGCCGTTGATGCTGCCCTCAAGGCTGGTGCCAAAGGGCACCATGGGCACACGGCAGCGGAGGCAGAGTGCTGCCAGCTCCTGCACCTGCCCCACGGCCTGGGGCCACACCACGGTGTCTGGGGGCACAGCTGGGGCGGGGGCACTGCTGACCCTGCGACCCTTCCCCTCCCCATTGCCCTGCACAGACCCTTGCTCTCATCTGATGAACCTTCCCCTCTGCAGACCCTTTCCTTATCCCACAGCCGTTCCCCTCTCCATTCCAGTCCCCAGACCCTTTCCCTCTCCTCTGGCCGCCCGTGCCCAGGCAGGTGTCCTGGCGCAGCCTCCTGTCCCCACACCTCCAGCTGGGCCCGAGGCCCGTCCCCGCACCCGCCGCCTGTCCCCGTGTCCCCAGCCGTGCCCGCTCCCGCCCGCCCCGGTGCCGCAGGCAGGTGACAGCGCGGGGGGCTGACAGCGTTTATTGGGGGCTCAGTTGGCCTCCAGGATGGAGTCGATCCAGCCGAGGACCTTGGTGACGCGCGTGTAGACGCCGGGCACCTGGGGGTCGCAGGTGCTGCTGCCCCACGAGACGATGCCCACCAGGTTCCAGGCGCCGTCCTTCTGGCACACCAGCGGGCCCCCGGAGTCGCCCTGTGGGCAGCGGGTGAGGGCAGGGGCCGCGGCGGGGCCGGCCGGGGGCGGCTGGCGGGCGGCGGGGGCTCGGGGGCACCTACCATGCAGGAGCTGGCACCGTCGGCACCGGCGCACACCATCATGTCGGCGATGCGGAGCCCCCAGAACTTCTTGCACTGGTCGTTGGTGAGCAGCGGCAGGGCCGCCTGCTGCAGGATCGCCGGGGTCTTGGAGGCTGCGGGCGAGCGGGGCAGCGCCGGCGTCAGCGGTGCCCGGGCACCGGGAACGGGCACCGGGATGGGGAATGCGGAATGGGGAACCGGGAACGGGCACCGGGATGGGGAACGGGGAACGGGAACAGGCACCAGGGACAGGCACCGGGATGGGGAACGGGAACAGGCACCGGGGACGGGCACCGGGATGGGGAACGGGGACAGGATGGGGCGGAGGTGGGGATGGGGTGAGCATGGCACGGGGAGAAGAGTGGCCATGAGGGAGGAGGTGGGGATGAGCGAAGCCGTGGGGACGGGGACGAGGGTGGGCACGGAGGCTGGGGATGGGGACAGGGGGGTGCGCTACCCTTGGGGTCAGTGAGGCCCCAGCCGGTGGTGACGCAGGTCATGCCCCCCGGGAAGTCGTCGGTGGCCTTGGGCAGGCAGACGGGGGACACGCGGGTCGACATCCGAGCAGGGGTGGCCAGTTTGATCAGGGTGACGTCGTTGCGGACGGTCAGCATGTTGAACTTGGGGTTCTTGAAGACCTGCAGCAGGCGGCACCGCTCCCAGCGCCCGCACCCCCGGCCGGGCCACCGGCCGCTGCCCCCCACCCTTGGGACGTGGAGCAGCGCCCAGCCCGGGGACGCTGGGGAGCAGGGACACCCCCCACCACACCAGCTGCGCTGGCGAAGGGGACCCAACCTCCATCGCCTGAGGGCTTTGGGGACCGGGGAAACCCTGGGCACCGAGCTGAGCCGTGCTGAGGAGCAGGGACACCCCCGGGGACCCCGGCCCAGGGATGAGGGGCCACAAGGACGCCCCAGGGACCCTGGCCCTCAGCATAAAGAGAACCAGGGACCCCCCAGGACAAGGGGAGACTGGACCCACGGGGCTCCCCACGGCCCCCGTGGGACCCGCAGGTCTACAGCCCCCACGCCCGTGGTACCTTCTCGATGGTCAGCTTCTGCTGGTCAGCGGTGGGCGAGTCCTGGTTGTACGCTCCAACCACCACGGTGTCGGTGGTCCTGGGCACGGGCAGGCGCCGAGCGTCAGGCAGCGGGCACGGGGATGGACGGGGGCTCCTGGGGAGCCCGTGCCCAGCCCCGGCCCCGCCGGCGGCAGCGCCGGTGCCTACCTGACGCCGCAGTGGGCAGCGGTGACCACCCAGTTCTCGCTGATCAGCGACCCGCCGCAGAAGTGGAAGCCGTTGTTGCGCTGGCGGGGAGAGCTGCCGTCAGGCCTGGGCACGGCCGGCAGCCCCGACGGGGGGCCCTGCGCCCGGCCCCCGCCCGCCGCGGGCACTCACCTGGAGGGAGACCTGCCACGGCCAGGACCCTGGCACCGCCGGCTCCCCGTTGACGATGCGGGCGTAGCCGTTGATGACGGGGGCGATGGCAGGCACGCCGCAGTCTGCGGGCACAGGCAGCCGTGGGACGGGCGCTCCAAACACCCGCGTACCCCCACCCCTGCCGCCTCCCCCAGCCCCGAGCCCCACGGCCCCACGTACTCTCCACCGAGAAGCTGGCACGGGCAGAGCCCGCCAGCGCCAGGCAGCTCAGCAGCCACAGAAAAGCCATCGTCACTCCTGGGGACAGACCCTGCCTGGGGCTCGACGCCTCTTATACCCGCCGCTGGCCTTGCCACCGTGGCCTCGGGAGATAGCGTGGGCCCCGGCACAGTGCCAGGGCCAGTCCTGGGAGCATGGCAGCTGAAGCCCACCTGCTCTAACTCCAGCAAGGCCACCCAGGGACCATGTCCAGGTGGCTTTTGCATATCTCCTTGGACGGAGACTCCACAGCTGCTGTAGACAACCTCTGCCAGCGCTTGGTCACCTCACAGTGGAAACATGTCTCCTGATGGTCAGAGGAACCCTCCTGCCTCTCAGATTGTCCTATCACTTCTGGTCCTGGCACTGGGTACCAGTAGAAAGAACCTGTCTCTGTCCCATTGTGCCATCCCTCTATTGCCATCAGAGATGCTCCTGTCCCACATCTCCCTGGAGTCCCTCCAGTGTGTCTCTCTCTTGCACTGGGGAGCCCAGCACCAGTCACAGCACTCCAGGGGTGCCACCTCCATTGTGCTGATTAAGCCCACCGCTCCAACCATGACCACCTGGGTGAGGGTGGAACCACAGGGACACAGGTGGGCCAGGTTCTGCCTCTGGAACACGAAGCCAACTGGAAAAACAAAACATTCTGCTAGGTTGTGACTTATCCACAGGTCAACTCCAACTCGGGGTCCACAGCTCAGACCCCAGCACTTCACTCAGCCCCTTGACCTATGGAGGAATCTCAACCTCCATATATCATGTTTACATGCATCATATCTTCACATTTCTTTAGTTGATCATACTGACAATAAAATACTCAAGTTAATTCACTGTCTTTGGGCTTCTCCTCAGAGGTCTGTTGAACAGAGCCCATCCACCTGGCAAAAGTTCCATAGAAAGGCAACCACAACTTTTCATTATCTGCACACTTGTTTCTCCATCAGGCTGGGGATGGCTTTCACCTTTTCCAGCAGAGCATCCACATCATTATCAAAGTCCACTTCATCCGTTTTCTGTTCTCCTTTTTTGCCAAGGTTCGCTCTGCTCACCACTGTCCCCAACTCCTTTGTGGTTATGGTACCTTCCATTGTCACAGTCTTAACAATCTTATTTTACACATGCACTTCACATTCTGTCCCATTATTAACAGTCTTCTCCAAACAAGTGTTTTCATACATGACCAGTTGCTCAAACATCATCCAAACCAGGGGTTTGGAGAATTTTTCTGACAATAGTCGCCCCACCATCATCCAGCCAGGGTCCAGAGAACTACCATCATCCAGAGCCCTTTTCAGGCAATTCCTCACACACACACATCATTAATTGCCCTACCATCATCCAAACCAAGGATTTGGAGAATTTTTCAGATTATAATTGCCCCACCATCATTCAGTTCAGGGTCCAGAAAACTATCACCATCCGGACCCAGAATTTTGGAGAACTTTACAGGCAATAATTGTCCTACCGCCATTCAGGCCAGGGTCCTGAGAACTACCATCATCCAGACCACTTTTTGGGCAATTCCTCACACAGGCACTTTCAGCCATCATATTTCCATAACTCTCTTCTTCACACAATCACATTCTTCACATTCATTTCCTACACACAAACATTTTCTGCTCACTTTCTACTCACTCGGTCCACTTTCTGCTCACTTGCAAAGTATATCCACTTCTTACCTTCATTTTCTCACAACCTTGGCAGCAGCACACAGGATCTCCTTGAGGGGGTTCCAGGTCTCATTTCATCCAGTTTCACAGGATCTTCCTTCAGACCAAGCTGCCAACTATGCCAATTTTGTTGTGCTGGTTCAGCCATCATCATTTTATGCTGACATCAGTTGCCTGATCACAGAGGGCAACACTTAACAACAGCCCCTCAGAAGTTTTCTTTCACACAGTCCTTCCATAGATTCCTGTGGCCCCAGCTCCTCCGCTGCCCACTGTGGTGCCAGCATCACCTGCTGGACACAACAGAGACAGCTCCCTCAGATGGAAGGGCACCACCAAGAGAGCTCAGCAAGATGCAACCAGCCCCAACAAAAGCCACACCCAACAGGAAGACCCACTAACTAATCGGCTCCTGGTTAATATAATCCTGGCCTCACCCACCACCCCAACCATGACCATCTGGGTGTGGGTGGAGCCACAAAGACATAGGTGGGCCAGGTTCTGTCTCTGGAACATGAAGCCAATAGGAAAAACAAAACATTCTACTGGGTTGTGACTCATCCACAGGTCAACTCCAACTTGGGGCTCACAACTCAGGCCCCAGCACTTCAGCAGGCCAGTTCTAAGACCAAGAAATTTTCTTCACCACCAGGATTCCACTTTTAGGTAATACAATATGGTCTTTTCTCTTCTACCTTCTCCCTTCCTCAATCAAATACCGGTCAACAGATATTACTGTTGAAAGCTCGGTAAGATCAGAAAACTGCATCTCAGTTGCAGTTTCCTGCATTGCATTGAATTATTCTTGATTTTGAATTTGCCTCAAACTGCAAGACCACTGTTATTAAATGTATCCAGAGAACTAAAAGAATAAATTCAAAAGAAGATAGTGCATAAATAAAAGCATGCTGAAAATGAAACGCAGAAGTTGCTATTTGTTCCTATACCAACACTGGCAATCTATAGAGCAGACAGGGTGGGAAATAATGATAAATTTACCTAAAGAGTAAGAACTGTTTTGCCAAACACACACACAAACCACTCTGCACGAACTGATATCTACTTTTTATGCACTTGTACCCACTGTGAAACTAAACTGAGATGCTAGAATACAATGAAAAATAAATTTTCAGGCTTACCATTCACAAAGTTTAGAAAAAAAGTATTTTCTAAGAAGTTTGTTATGTTCAAAAAGCAAATCACTTTCAAAGTTTAGAATACTTCTGGAGTCCAAAGTACAACTGAAGCTTCTCTGTACAAACTATGGGAATGTATCTTTTTGTCTTCTCTTTCTACAATAGTACACATTTTCATTTAATTATTCCTTTATTAAAAAGTATAGAATCAGGACTTTAAAAATTAGCAAGTAGTCTTAAAGAGCTCCTTTTTTTATCTGAAAAAATGACTAAAATGTATAGCAGAATAATAATACAGGTACCTGTGGTCCAGCACAGCTGATCTTACAAACATCACAGTAGTGGATCTGGGGCGGTTTGGGAAGTTGCTTTGGTTTCAGTTGCTTATTTTGGAATGTTGCCTTTTTAGTAAAGGTGGTCCCTGTCCAAGCAGCTGTTGCAGCTGCAGCAGCAGCAGCAGCAGCAGCAGCTGCTGC
>JAVSBS010025896.1:0-19878 GCA_033124195.1 Coracias cyanogaster
CTTCTCTTTTTTTTTTTTTTACATTTATTTCCCAAACATTTTGTATTGATCTGTTTGAGGCCTGCACACCACAGTTTTTTATGGGGATTCTGTGGACTGTAAGGTTGCTTTTTCCTAACCAAGAATGCTTAATTGATATTTTCAACTATGCTTTAAACTGCATTAGTAAAAAGGTAGGTATAACTGCCATCAATAACGAGTAGCACTAATCCTCTTACCCTATGTTTCCTGCCAAAAATAAGAAAGGGAGACCTCTGAAACTGCAGTGAGAATTTAGCTTATCTAGTTTGTGCTTAATGGCAAAAGGCTTCAGCAGCATGGAAAGTTTAGAGGAAATTTGCTTGACTGGTTTGATAAAGTCTACGGAATGACTGATTTTACAAAAACTGAAAATTATATTAGGCAGTCTTTTAGTTTATTACTACATTTTTGAGATGTTAATTACACTTTTTCACAGTCTGTTCATATGTGTAACCACAAAACATCATGCCAGCACTCCTGAAATATAGAATAAATTAAGTCCTATGAGGATTATATCCCAAGCAAAAGTGAAAGCTTGATTTCTAATCAATAGTTATTTTCAGATTAAAAACAAGGGAAATATGGGGGGTTTTTTCATATTCATATATAGTGTGGTTTGTATAACTACATTCTGACACACTTCTGTTTCCTGTTTGTTCAGCAGGAAGTTGGAGAACCAATGCTAGAGGGACATCAAACTGATGTAACCCACAGTGTCTTTACCACTTCTCCTACAGCGTATGATACTGAACACATAGCTTCTGTTCCAGCAGGCAGAGATCAAGAAAGAAAAGCAAACTTAGGTATGTTTAATTCCATGAACATTTTTTTGCAGCTAAACCTAGCATTTAGATTGGATTCCAAAATGGGTATCAAGCTGACTTCACCTTTCTCTTTAAATGCAAACTTCAACCCGTATCTGTAAATATATCTGGGGGGAACAGATGAAATTTCACAGTATTGATTAATCTTTGGAGAAAATAAACTATATCACAAGAAGCATAATGGATGATTTATTGTAAAAAAGTGTTAATGGATCCGTACACTATTACTGTATTTCTTCAGATCAAAGTCATTATTATTGAACATTTTCTATTAAAGGTTAATTTTAGCATTTCTAAGGACATTTTTCAAAGTACATAGTTTCAAGTCTCAACTGTAGCAATGGTACAAACCACTGATAATAAGTTAGTATTTTGTTGTGCTATTTAGAATTAAGGAAACTTAGCGTTAAGCGAACTAGACGAGCATAAGAAGTCTCTTGCAATCTAAACCATTATGTAATTTTGTAACTTCTGGCTCAGGTCCTTAAAAAAAAAAGATGATGCCTTAAAATAAAATTTACACTGAAACAAATAAAAGTAACTGTGCAATTCTACAAACAAAAGTTTGCTGCCATTCAGGTCTACCATGTCTAACATTAAAATGCTTAATCAGTCTGTGATTTTAAAATATTCCTACATTAGAATTCAGCTTTTACTCACTAGAAAAATACAAGTAGAAATCCCTGCGCAAATTTAAGGAAGCATAAATATTAAATTATAATTATAAATGTAGGAAACACTTGGATGATTTTAAAAAAAATATACTGTAACATCAAATTTTTTACTAGGCTGCAAACAACATTGCAATTTAGCCTTCTATTTTAACTGTTATAGCAAATATCATGACTTCAGCACCCCAGAATTTCAGGTTACTTTTAGAAGTTGCTTGCCCTTTGGAAAAGGGTTCTTGTATATAAGCACAGAAGAGCCTTGTTTTTCAGTTAATTTCCGTGTCAGGAATTGGAACTTGCAGATCAAGAGTTGTGAATTTTATAAAAGTTTAAACTTTTTAGAAAGTTAAAAAAAATACCGTTGAAGGTTTGAATGAAATTTAAATTTAATGAATTAATAACATTGCATAGATAAGGAATGCAGAAGTAGAAGGAGGATTGTTTATAATCAATGTTTCTCTAATACAGGGAATCTACTTTCATCAATACAAAGGCCTATACTTAAACGACAAGCACGAGTAGATTACAGTCTTGATACGACAACAGAAGATCCTTGGGTTAAAATTTCTGACTGCATAAAAAGCTTATTTAATCCTACCATGAGTGAAGACAACGTCCATTCAGATATGCAATCTGGCATCGACACCAACAAAGAGAGTCAAAATCGAAGCAATTCAGAGGTAGTTCTGAAGAAATCAGAATCAGAAATAGTCAGTTCAAAAGTGCTAAAATCAGATGAAAATGACAGTGTGAAAAAGGGTCCTCCTGTTGCACCCAAGCCAGCCTGGTTTCGCCAAAGTCTGAAAGGATTGAGGAAAGCAAATTCAGGTCTAAAAACACAGGCAGATCAAAGTCGTCCTGATCTTGAGAGCATTTCCAGCAAAGAACTGCAATCCAGCTTACCTCGTGTCTCTCCCAGGGGATCATCAATAAAACAAAGAATAAGTTCATTTGAATCCTTGAGTGCTCCACAGTCACCTGAAAAGATACACCGAAGGTTCAGCCTGAAACCATCAGTCCAGAAAGAACAATCTCCCACTGCAACAGGGTCAGAAGCCACTCCAGCCCATTTAAACCAAACCTTCCTCCAACATGGTGAAACTAGCCAACAACGGTCACCTGTGGCCATGGGGACAAAGAGCCTAGAGGGATCTTCCTCTCCCAGGGAGGTCCTTGTGGCTAGCTCAGAGAAAAGCAACAAAGCCAACACTGACAATTCCTCAGGTCTTTTAATTACAGAAGCCATTGCAACTTCCCGTCTTGTATCGGTAGCAAAAGCACACAGCCTAAGATCACGAAGCTTCCCACTTACTGCAACCCAGTCCTGTGAGATGATGAAGTTGTATGATGAAAAGTGTAGCAAAATCTATTCCATCAGTAACCAGGTGTCATCTGCTTTAATGAAATCCTTGCTTTGCCTTCCTCAGTCTCCAGCCTCTTCTGGAAACAGTGCTTGGGAATCGCTGGACACTTTGTCTCAGTCCTCTGTGGAGGAGGATGGGACTTCTCTCTCACCTGCAAGTGAGAATCATCACCTGGACACTGGGTTTTCACTAAAGTAAGATACCATATTTAAAAATAAGATTTACAGATCAGCATCTGGGCTGATCCACTGACAGATTAACATTCTAAGGTAGTAGCACACAACAGTAAAGCACAGACTAAGTTAAGAACTTTTTAAAGCACAGAGGTTGAACAACTCACACGACTTAGACTTGTTTTTAATTTGTACTGTATAAGCACATATATATTTCAAACTTCCTCCTACCTGAGGAATATTTCTAACATCTCCATGATAAAGAAGATTTAAGTTTGTTTTTGCCTGGGGCCAAGAGATTATTCCTATTATTTTACGTGATGAATTCTACTTCCGTAGGATAACATGATAAATTTACACTTGTATGTTTTTACAATACTTACAGGAACAACGACCACAGTTAAATGCTAATAAGATCAAAAGATGAGTGCTCCAAAATTGTGCTATGCATTTGTGGATACGTTCTCTCATAACTCAATATTTCTTTTTTATTCTTGCCACAATGGGATAGCCTCTCCGAGTTGAGAGAATATACCGTGAGCCTAGCAGACAATGAGAAAGAAGAAGAGAAACAGGAACATGGCTCACCTCAAGCATCCAGCGTGTTAGGGCAGTCTGTCATCTCTCTGCTTTCCCCCGAGGAGTTAGCAAAGCTTATAGAGGAAGTCAGATCGCTAGATGAAGCAACCTTAAAGGTAAATCCACTTTTTCCTTTTGTGCATGGTTTTCAGAAAGCTGTGGAGTGAACGTGCCTCCTTAGTCTTTGTAGCTTGATATTACAACAAATAAAACAGTCACCTCAATATGGACCAGCAGTAATGTTTAGCCATTTTGATTAAAAAAAAAATAATAATCTTGAAGAAGTCTTCAAAGATAACTAAGCAAGAGTAATACCCACTTAACTAATGGGATAACAGTCATTCAGCAGGTAAGGTCAGTGCTTGCAGAAGTAGGTATTGATATTTTTAGGCCTTTCTTTTAATTTAGTTTGCCAGTCTGAGAAACCCAATGTCTCATTTTCAGGATACTGAGCAACCTTTGGTCTTACTAGATTCATCTACAATTGTGATAAAGCTCAGAATAAGTAAAAATCAAGGTTAAACATGTGTGTTGCAGAACTGCAAAGCGTTTTGAAGACTGCTCACACTCAAAGAAAAAGCAGATAACATGTAGAGCTCTACACCGAAAACAGTTCAGCTTCTGCTGGCAGCCGCGTGCTTGCTGTGTTAAGACACACCAAGCTGTGCAAAAGCAGCATAACTGCATTGTTGCACCAGCGAGCCCAAGCAAATAAGGATTTTGCCTCTTAGCTAACTGCAGCGGCATGTCTCCCAGCTTAGTCCTGGCTTGTGTCTGTACCGCATGGAGTGTGGGCTGCGACTTCACCTCTGCCTGTCAGAATACTATTCTCATGTCAGAGACAAACTCTTACTGACTACGCCAAAATTTGCAACATACTAACAATGAAAAAGCAGTTTGACAAGCAGAATTTATGAAAACCAAGTTTTGTTTCAATTTTTGTTTCCTGTCAACATCCTATGTTGATATTTTTGGTGCAATTAGCAGTAAAAGATACATTGCAGTGTTGCCCTCAGTGGGACATTAGCCTCTCTCATATCAAGTTGTCTGTTTTCATGGAATTTTCAGGACAATCTCCAAGTAGCACGTACACTTTGCCTGGTTGCAGCTGGCCAATAGATTCAATTGTGGAAGGAAACAAGACACAATAGCAGAAGATGCAACTAGAATTGCTCACACACTGAACGTGATTGTGAAATTATGGTCAAGAAATCTTTGTTTCCTTTGGGAAATAAGTTAAACAGGAGTTATTACTCTATAGAAACTCACTCTGGGATAATGCAGAGAGAGCTTACTCTACCTGTTAGTAGGACACTGATAAAAAATAAAAATAAGAATGAGAAACAATTCTTAAGGTGTGACAATTGTATCCATATGAGTTGTGTGCCAAATTCTTTTTCCACTTTATCAATGAAAAAATCCTCCAACATGACTCAGCAACATTTTCTGTTTCTGCAGTACATGACTTCTATACTCTTGAATATAATTCAATTTACGGTCCAGATCCAACTGATGACCTCTTTACCAAATAACAACAATTTTAGACACAGAATAGCATTAAAAAAATAAGTAATTGATGGGTAAATTTGATCAAAACCAAATATTAAATATATCTCAGTATTATGCTTATGCCACCAACTGTCATTATCAAATGCACAATAGACAAAAAGAAAACATGCTGATTTTCCAATCATCTTCACATGTCTTGACTTTATTTGTCTCTCTGCCTAGGAATTTGATGATATTCATGTTACAATATTGCATAAAGAAGAAGATACTGGGCTTGGATTCAGCCTGGCAGGGGGCATTGATCTAGAAAACAAAGTGATAACAGTAAGTAGCATCTTTCTTTAAAAATACTCCAAGACCCCCCTACTCCATCTGAACATTGCCTTTTGGCATAATCAGATTAGGCAGCTGTACTGATAGAGTCAGAAGAACCAGATGATCTTAATAGGTGAGAACAGGATCCTTCTGCACAGAGCTGCCCTCTCCAGGTGACTGGCAGTGGTTGTCCTGTTTCCTTGGGCACCAGGCTCCGCAACAGCTTGGAAAGCCAAGGCAGAACAACACACAGCTCTCAGCTGGAAGTGACCAACACTGTATTCACATATGTGTGACCGTGTAGGGCGGTCAGGAGGAATGTGGTGAGTGTGTAGACACGTACAGGGTCTGTAAGCTACAGAGTAGCTTCAAGCCTTCTTTCTCCAACTAGCAGAGCAGCAAGAGGGTCAGGAAATAACATAGGCAGGGTACGTACCGTGGGCAGCAAGGCTTTGGCCATCTGATACTGAGGCTAAACACATTGCCTAGCTGCTTGAGGAGGGCTGTGCACAGGAGGACTTGTCTGTACAAATTTATTCAATCCTCAAGTCCTGAAACATGCCAAAGGCAACTTGTTCCTGGCAAAGAACATGGTGAAAAGTATTAACTGGGTGATTTAGTAACTTGTCATTTTTTTCCTCTTTCCTTGTGTGTGTGTGGTGACTGGGCTCTTCAATAGGTTCACAAAGTGTTTCCCAATGGACTAGCATCTCAGGAAGGAACTATTCAGAAAGGAGATGAAGTACTATCCATTAATGGAAAGTCTCTTAAAGGCGCAACTCACAACGATGCCTCGGCAATCATGCGACAGGCTCGGCAACCCAGACAAGCTGTTGTTGTCACTAGAAAAGCTAAAGATGGAGAAAAACATCTCAATGTTTCAATCAACTCTAGTAGATCTTCAGTAGCAAGTGATGCCTCACAAGAGCCTGGTAAGTTCAGTGGCATTTCCTTGCAGCTCTCATGTGCTAAGTATTTACTCATCACCTGAAATCTGGGTGTTCATAAAGCAGCTCTGCCTTGGCCTTGTAAATCTGAGAACCACGATTAAAAACAGCATGGTTAATAAAACATTCCTGAAACAGACATTTGGAATAACTTTGTTGGAAGGGGAAAGAATTAATGGCTTTCTATAGTAAACCCTCTGAAATAAACCAAATACATCCTTTGTATGAATTTTGGTAGACATACAAATATTATTACTGTAGTAACACGTCTAATTGAAAGTATAATGACAACTTGGTGAACAGTGATTCTTTATTCTAATATTATTAGATTCTCTTTTACAAGACTTTCTCTGTGAAAGAGAGTTTCTGTTTGAACAAACAATCTGTTATTGTTTGATATTGCAGGTGTCTACATCTGAAACAGAGCAAGGTCAGATTTTTGCAGAACCTTTCACATTCTTAAGACATTTTTGCCTTTTATTCTAAAGCATGATCTGGAGATCTGTAGCTTTATTTACATACTGCAAATAAACATGAGCAGCTTTGTAGTTGATAACAATTTCATAACTAACATTAAGGCAAATATATTTACCTTAAATTTTGTTCATTGAACAGATTTTTCTAATTCTAGTAAATTACACCATTCATTCTGCCTTGAATTCAAACACAACTTTCTGTCTCTAGGTTCTCAGAGGGCCTTACAATGTCAAACAGAGGAATTAAAAGTTACAGTTTTCTCTTTCATTTGGCAGTTTATGGTGCCTTTGCAAAGAAAAGAGAAATGCATTTTTTTATAGCAGATGCTCTAACTTTTCAGACTATGTGGTGCCCATCTGCTAACTTTCCACTTGTTTCCAGCAACAGAAGATACAATCTGCACTGTAACTCTAGAAAAAACACCTGCCGGTTTAGGATTCAGCCTGGAAGGAGGGAAGGGCTCTCTTCATGGAGACAAACCCATCTTCATCAACAGGATATTTAAAGGTAAACACACTTAAATGGGTACGTGGCAGGTTCTTAGCTGAGGCAAATGTGCTATTCATATCTGACTGCTGATTTATACCCCCCAAATGGTATTTTTTGTAAACGTAGCATTACTCTGTGCAGCACCAGTAATTTGTTTGCCTGCTGAGACCAGGTCGCTTGTACCAAACATGCTGGTGATCCTTAGTAACTGAAAGATACATTAAAGTCTCAACCACACAAACAATTAAAAGAACTTCCATTTTCTTTCTACAGGAACTGCACTAGAACAAAGCAGCCCTGTTCAGCCTGGTGATGAGCTATTACAAGTACACACAACCGCCATGCAAGGACTCACTCGTTTTGAAGCATGGAATATAATCAAGGCATTACCGGATGGGCCCATCACAGCTATCATCAAGAGGAAGAATCCGAGCTCTGTTACCACCAAGTCTGAAACTTTGTAACAGGAGGAATTAGACTACTGCCAATACTTCAAATAGAAAAGAATTTTATTATTTGCAGCCATTTGGCGAGCACAGCAAGATAATTAGAAAGCGCATACGAAAAGTACACGTGATCTTACTGCCAGTTACAGAGCAAGCTGTCTGGGGTAAAATAAAATGTGCACAAAACGTGCATGATTCTTACTCAACATTCAGAAGCAGATGTTACAGAGTGTATAATAATAAAAGCATGACTTTGTTAATAACATACTAGTTGTAATAAAATACTATATATATAGTCTATAGTATATATATAATATAGTATATTTTAAGCCATTAACTTAACAAGCCATCAGAAGAACATTCTGTGCAAAGTTTTCAGTCCTACTCCACAAGTCTTGCTCTTTACCCTACTTTCCCAGGAGGAAGAAATGTGTCTACAAGCCTACAGCTAAACACTGCCTTAGAGAACATGTAAAGGGCAGAGAAAGGGGGATGCAACTTCGTGTGTCAAAATGACAATGTGCTCTGGAAAACTCCAGATTTTCCATTCAAACCACAGAACATCCAAGACAGCCAAAACCTCTCAAGGCAACTTTGGAATAGCAGTTGACAGAGCCATCTCAACTCCCGCATGCAAACACAGGGTAGGAGGGAAAGGAATGTCTCACAGTATTGCAAGGATGAGGCAGGAAGCAGAGCGTAAGAGGGCAGAGGTTTTCTCAACCTTCCTCTGACCAGAGGTCTCAAAGGACTACAGCAGGAGAGTAACAAGTCTTACCTTCTAACCACACAGTTTTTTACACATCTTTGTGTTAATTTTGTAAGGAAAAGTATCTGTAAGCGTATTTGGGAATTAGAAGTTCTGAATCCAAATGTTTATTCTGGAAACACTAAATAACTTGGGAGACAAATCTATGCTTGAAAACACTGCTATCGGCATTTTGGCAGTGGTATCAAAGCACTGTATGGAATTTGTCCAGCAGCAGCATGTGTATCTATGGCAAGATGGTCTTGTGCACCCATCTGGTCTTCTCTGAGCTACTTCACTAAAGGAAGAGATGCAACATCAGAACGGAAGCTCTGACTCTCCAGTTGAAAGCCAGATTGCTGCACTGGTTGTTGTCCTTGGCTGTTCACTTTCCCATAACTGGGAATTTGCTGCACCCTCCTTCAGTTCTTTAATTTCATCGAACCATAAACTGCAGGAGTTCAAAAGCTGTTTTCCATGCACCTAACACAATGTCACAGAAACAGCAACTGAGAGAAAGGGAAGTAGGATAGACAGAAGGTATTCATTGAATCCACGCATGTAACTTGCTTTGGCCTTTCCTCACAAGTCAAGTCTATGTTAATCCTTGAAAGAATATTCTTGACAAACCATCTGCCCTCATGATTCCAAACCCCTTCCCAGCTGAGTTATCTTTTTTGAAAACCAACCAATCCTAAAAACAAAATTTCTATGACTTGGGTAGCAATCAAAATAGGAGAAAAATGTGAGAGGGAGTATTTTTGTACATTTTTTAACTGGTAACTACATGAAATTACCTGATTTTTTTAATATATAATTTCTTGTATTTAACTCAATCTGCATTATTGGCTTAGGCCTGACAAAGTCTAAGTAAAGGTCTGTGCATATAAAAGATTCTAACATTTTTCAACCACTTGCCTGTACAACTAATACAGGAAAAACATGAACGATTTCTGTACAGAAAAGCAGCCCTGAACTCTTTAGCACTGTTAAAGCTGTTTCCTGTGAAAGACAGATGACGCTTTTTGGTCAGCTGCATAACTTAAACAATGGAGACTGGCCTAGCTACAGCCATGGCACAGGGTAACTTCCATGCTATCTGCTGGAGGTGTCCTCACCTCAAACTGGTATTTAGTTTCATCAACTCAAGAGATGACATACACCCAGCAATACAGGTTTGATCTTGTTTTTTTCCCGGAGGTGCTCTTCACTTCTAAATTTTTTCAGTTTTTGCATGCCCTTGCATTTTCTGGCTTCTGCCAAAATCAAAAGCAGTTGAAACCTGCTGTATGACAGGCAGCGTGTCTCACTGGAGAGTCCTCCAAGATCTTACAAGACGACCTCTGCTAAGATATTTCCATCTCCAATCTGGCAGGGCAGCAGGCTGAACTTTAAGGGCTCTTGATTCCTCCTGGATAGAACACCTTGAGCACTCAGAAAACCAATAAGTTATTCCAAGGAAGAGCCTCACCTAGGCACCTTTATTGCTCATAGCAATAAAAAAAAAAAAAAAAAATTAAGCCCCTAATAAAAAGACCCATTGTCTGCAAAAGGTTTACTTGCAGAAACAGCAAGTGGTGACCTGAGTGAGCTTTTCTTCTTTGCTAATTAATCATAAACCTGCAAAAATTTCCCAAGATATTGCAGTTCATGCCTAACAACTTTAGCACATTTAGATAAATAGGTATGATCCTCTGCAATATCGGGGCCCAAATCTCTTCTCAGTGAATTTGTTACACTTTGTAAGTACAGAAAGCAGCACCTGGAAATAAATGACATCCAAAGATACAGATGCTGGGAGGGTTCTCACCAAAATACCTTCATCCCCAGTCAGTGGGGAGTGTATATGGGAGCAAAGGCTTTTCCATCTCTTGTTGCCTTCAATTCAGAGAGATGCTGGAGGTTTAAGTGGCTCTTCTGTTTCCTTGATAGCAAAGAAGTTGCATGATGAACTATTTTAAAGGATGATCCAAGAAAAACAGCAAGATGTAGCAGAAAAATATTTATTTCATTGCACTCATACAAGTTTTCACATCTTTGTACACAAAGGAGATCAGATTAAAAACCGTTTCCTTGAAAAAACTATTCCATAGAGTGAGATTCGCAGTGGAAAACTTTGTGTGCAAGTCCATGACCTATACTAAATAAAAAACAAATACAGGGACAGAAAGCAGAGCACATTAACCTTGTTAAATAATCGAGTTACAGCATTAAAATCACAACCTGCATTTAAATTCCTAATTCAGAAATTAGTTTTCCTTTTGTAATTCTATGTAATCCATAGTAATGTCTGGCATTCCTGCAGTAACCAGCACTGTAAATATTTTCTAAGATCAGGAGCTGATTTCCCAAGATAGTGCTGTGAGACAACCCAGTCTCGGAAAAAAAACCAATGCCCTTATGGCCTGTAAAGTCAAAGTTACAGAAAATATTATTTACCTATTAAAACCTCTCACCACAAGAGACCAAAAATCATTCAAGTGCAGTTAAAAATGGTCATTTCAAGTGCAGTTTCACAAATGGCAAATGCTTAATCCTCTATTTATTGCCACTATGTCAGTGTAGTTTGTTTTATGACATTGTGGAAATCACGGGTTTTGGTACAGAGGGGAGAAGGGAAGAGCCAACTGAAGTGCTGGGGCCTGAGCCATAGGCCCTGAACCAACATTGACCCATGGATGAACCTCACAACCAAACAATGTATTTTGTAGCAGTAACCAGCAGAAGATTTTTTGTCTCTGACTGGAGGTGTGCTGCAGGGCTGTGGGACCCGATGCCCAGCCCTGCTCAGAGGTATGTGGCCAAGACCACAATAGATAGTGATACTCCTCTGGGTTCCTCCCCAGGCCATGGACGGGCTTTGGGCAGAATCCAAAAGGGAGGATAACACCAGATGTTCCGCATTTGAGGTTCTGAAGGTCATTTATTCAACTTAGGTTTTTTATTCGACTGTATAAAAGCTGGACCCTTTTGCAGCGACTTGAGATGCCTCACCTATGAGTGGACGCACTGCATAGGACTTCCCAAGGGCTGGGAAAGGTTCTCCAAATCATTGCTGCAAATGGGGCTCCCCAGCAGCTGCAGATCTGGATGTTGCTAAAGTATTAATAGGGTAATTGGTGATGTATCTCTGCAGTTGGGGCTCCTCAGCAACTATGGACTATAGTTACTTCACCCTGCTTATTCCCGCTGCTGCTAACCATGTCATTTCATTCTGTACCACCTTTTAATAGACAGCAAAACAGGCCTGTGCCTTTTGTGGGTGTCTGTGTTCTTTCCCTTGGCCTTGTCAACTGGCAAAACAGCCAACCCATAGACTTATTAATTGATTTGCACTGTTAGACCCTGATTTAGAAAAAAAAGCACTTAAGGCCTATTTACCATTAGTAGTGAAGTCTGTCGGAACAAATAAGGGGGGCCCTCCACACAATCCAATTTGTTCTGGCTTTTACCATTTGCTGCCTCAGACCCACTGAAGTATCTTAGCAGCTCTACGAGTGCTGGCAGCAAAAGAGTTACCTCTTCTTTTGGAGAAGGAACATTGTTCCACAGGAGTCTATGGGGAGCTTCAGAGACAAAAGCCTGACCCACACCTGGCTAATGCTGTAGCACTAAGTTTATTTTAGCAATGCTCCTCCTTGCAGGCACTGACAAAGTGTGGCCAGGAACACATCCAGTCTGTTCACCTTCTCCCCACAGACAGCTACTGGCACTGTCTCCAGGATTATTCCAGCCTCTAGTGTGATATTTTTCTAATTATGAAAATGAAGGATATAATATTAGAAAAGAATGCATTGCTTTGCATAGAGATAGGTAGAAAAAGCTGTTTAAAAAATTTATCAAATTCATTGCTCCCCTTAGACCTTTCCTAAGTTTCTTTACTGGTAGAAAAGTCCTATAGGCCAACTTCCTATTTCTACCCTCAAGACTCGAGAGGTTTTTTCCTACCCTCAGCTGGTGCCATTGGCAATTGGTCTTGTCATGCTCTTAATGTCTTAACAGCTTTGGTGAGGTTACTGTAAAATCCAGCTATACTAGCTGGAAAGAAAGAATCTACCACCGTCTGGGGAAGATAGCCACCAAGATCAGTCTGAAAGAAACTGAGGAGTTGAGTCCTGTCTGGCTCCCTGCAAAGACAATGCAAGTGATTTTACAGCCAGCAGTTTAAAGGCATTAAGAACTTTATCAGGACTTATATGTAATGTTTGACAATAGATATTTCAAAGTACATTTTTTTTAAAATACAAACAACAGACATTAATTCCCAATTTCAATGAATGTGGCTATCCCCACAAGTCAAATTACAGATAAACTAGGCCCTAATTAGGTAGATTATTCTGTTTATGAATTATGGCAACGTAATAAACAACTGGATACTCATTTACCAAAAGTTAAGACCATACTTATATGTTCTGCTGAATCTCTGCTTAAGAGGTCAGCAAAAATCCTACCATGATGGATGATGGTTTCTGTAGCATTAAAGACTTTGCTTTAGGAAATGAGGAGAGACTAATTCATTGCACAAAAAAGATAACAAAAAGGGCACTCAGTCATAATGACTACCAGTTAAAGGAAGACAGAAACGTGCCATTGCAAAGAGGCTGCAGATCACATGTGGCCATATACACATAAACACACCACACAATGGATAAGAAGGGCTTTAGAACACAAAATGTTCAAATAGATCACTTCTTACCCTGGCAGAGGTACACAGAAACAGCCACAGGGATAATTAAAACCTCTCACGAAATTTGGTTGAGGAGGACACAGCGGGTGTTCCACATTGGTGGCTATAAGAAAAAGCATTCAAGAAAATTATCATTTTCACAGAAGATGAGAAAGAGTCCTTGGTATTCAAAGCACCAGCTGAGAAGCAAATGTACTGAAAGAAAAAAATCTTTAAGAAGAACAGCAGTATAACCTTTTCAATGTGGTGCTGCGCCATACAAGCGGTCAGAAAAGACCATTAAAAGGAACCACTCTGAACATGGAATAGGAAATTCAAAGAAGTGTTGAATTTAGAAGCAATTGTTACTTCAAGCCAAGACACTTTGAGGGCGTTTCACTGAACCCATCTTGTGCAAGGACTTTGCTTTTCTTGACGTCATTCAAGTTACTTCCAACAAATCCATACCACAGAGCTATACGCTACTTGACTGCTGCAAAGCTCCACTCTAGAAATTCCTGGAAAAGCATTCCTGAACATGATGGGAAAATGGGACAGCTGAACTGTAGGGCAATAAAAGCACTGACTTCTAACAGGTGAACAACAGGATGAAAGTGAAAAAACAAAGAAACACGCTTCCACGCAGTGGCAGCCCCTTAAAAATCAGCACCATTTGGTTTCATAACCACAATTATTTCTACATACAGGACTGGTAAATTTATTCAATGGCCTCCCCAAAATCTAGAGGCAGCACAGAAAATGCTAAATCAGGATTCAGTCTAAATAAGACTCTTTTAGAAAGTTCTGTAAGTTCTTAAAAAACCAAAAACGCAGACGAAAAAATCCCCAGAACTTACTGGTAAATTAAATACTACTTCTATCTCAAAAGCATAGCAAGGGAAGAAACCCCTGGTCAATAATATAATCATCTGAATGTTAAGATGACTTTTATACTCTGAGAACAACAATGTAGAGAGACTACTAATATTTTGTCTTCTGATTAAGGTCAGATCAACCACAACTAAACAGTATGCAACTTCTTATTTTATATATATTTCTGGTAGCTGCTCGTAATGTGAACATGTTGAGATCACAAACATCTTACCAGCTGATAGCATTGTCCCATCTTCGTATTGCTTCATGAGTACCACATCCACAAATTCTCTTGGTGAAATAATCCTCATGCATGCTGAAGGAGTTGTGGTTCTGCATACAGAGACAGTCTGGAAACCATAAAACAGAGTTATGTCTGTTGATGCTTTCAAAAGTACAACAGAAACATCCCTGTTCTTTCTGGTACTCTTCCAGTTACACTGTGTAAACTGTATCAAGGAGCTCTACTACACCCTTTAGTGAACAAAATGTGAATCATCACAGTCAAAAGGAACTATGGTGTGTGGATGAATGACAGTTAAATGGAGAAAAACAGAGTGATAATGTGTTGCTTCCAGGTTGTTTAAGGACAGATACCACAACAGATACTGAAAAGCAAATCTGGCACATCTATGCCTACAGGACAGCTAAAATGCTGCTTCTTTCCAGGAAGCTAGCAAAGAGAGCTTCTTTGTATGATATCACATGGGGTACAACTTGATAACCAGATCTGTTACACTGCAGAAACCTTAACACCATCATCCCCTTCTGCAGAGACTCTGTGGTGACAGGCTCCCCAAAGCAGAGGGTTCTACCACACGGATAAGTGCTGGCAAGTCTGATGAAGTCTATGAATTTCATGTGGCAAGTTACAGCATTCCCGAAGTTGAAGTTTATAATTAAACACCTGTAAGGTCCCCCAAGAAAAACAATCTTTCCAGGACTTCCATGAACACGCCCGGGACTGGTTGTGTTTGCACCCTGGCTGCCTCTGAGCACCTACATCCACTTCAGATGTGGGGATCTAAATCCAATGCCCTTTTAAAGTTCTGACAGACTTAAAATAAATTTGGAAATTAGCCCATATAACCACATGAACAGACACAACTGCTCACAGATATCCTTTTTCACCTGTACTGTGCAGCATCCCTATTTTAATGACAGAGCCACTACGGCAAAGCGCTGGGTCCCAAGGTCAGTCAGCAGGTTGAAGGCAGAGCGCGCCGGGCGCAGTGCAGAGCACTGCATCGATGCTGCCGTGGTGAAAGACGGGGCCTGAATTAACGGCTGATGAGATGAGCGTGTCACTGCTTCGCTAGGTCTATGTATTCTCTAAATCTCCTCTTTCCTCACAAGCAGCTTGTTAAAAATAATGAAGCTTACCTTGATTTGCAGCATTAACAACAAGATAGTGCAGGAATCTTTAATGTTATACATTTACATATTTTAAGTAGGCAGTAGTTAACCAAGAATATATTAGTAGTTGCTTTCAGAAAGAGAATAATTAGATTATTAAGGGAATATATGCAATTTAAGGAAGAAAAAACCAAACACACTCAAAACCAAAACCCCCAAAGACTCCTAATCCCAGTTACTGTCAGACGGATCTAGAGCAGAGGCTCCACAACTTCTTGAGACCTTTTAACCTCCCTGCACAGAACAGGAGCTGTCTCATGAAGCACTGCAATAGGAACGCCTGTGCAGAGCCCAACGCTTCTGAACAAACGCTGCATTAATCACACCGGAGCGGTTTTTAAGGAACTCACATCGCTGATGGCTTCGATGACCTCGAAGTCCTTCACGTTTTGGTCCCACTTGGTCCTCAGCCCGCCGGCCACCGGCTTTATGCATTCCCAGACCTCCAGGGGGCTGGCAGGCAGGATCCCTTCTCCCCTGTACCTGCGGCAGGACGACACGGAACCAAACCCCGCTGCTCCCCCCGCCCGGCCCCGCAGACCCTGCGGGGGCGATCCCGCACCCGGCAGCCCGGGAACGGACGCGGGGCGCCGGCTGTACTCACACGTTGCCAGCGAACTCCGCGGAAGGTCTCCAAGAAACCGAAACCTCGCTCTGCGGGCAGGGGAGGCTTTCAGCCGCTCCGCCGGGCCAGCCTCCTCCGCCCCTCCGCCGCCGCAGCCCCCGCCCCGCCGCTCACCGTGCGCCGGCAGCCGCGCCAGCCGCCGGGGTCCCGCCGGTAGAGCTCCATCTTCCCGGCCGCCGCCTCGGCGAGCCCCGTGTAGTCCATGGCCAGGCAGGCGCCGCCGCCGCTCGGCCGCAGCCCGTCAGGGCACCGGCCCGCCCCCGTGGGCCGATGCAGCGCCGCCCCCTCACCTGAGGGGCCGCGGCCTTCCGCGGCCCGGCCCTGGTGCGGGAGTGGCGGCCCGCAGCGGCTCTGTTCAGCTCAGCTCAGCGCGGCCCGGCCCGCCTCACGGGGTCGGGTCGGCCATCCAGGCCAGCCCGGAGCCACGGGCGGCTCTCCCGGACAGCTGACAGCGGCGGGGCTGCCCCCCGGCCGCCGCCCGCGGGGAGGAGGCGACAGGCAGCTCCGGGGAAGCGTTACTCGGGTCGCTCCTGGCCATCAAAACCGGCGGGAAGCCAAGGGGAGGCGGTGGTGCCCTCTGACCGAAAGATGGGGCTGACCCCGCGCCCCCGCCGCCCGGCTGTGGTGCCGCCAGGCCGGGGCAGCCGGTGAGGGCTGCGGGGAGGCCGGGCGGGTGTCCATCCTCCGCCCAGCCTTCGGCCGCACCGCACGGCCCGGCCTGCGGAACCCGCTGAAGGAGACGCTGCAGTGCTGGCTCAAGGCCAACGGCTCATTCATCGCAGTGTAATCCAAATGACGTGGAAAAAACAGAGCAAGCTTCAGCGTGTTAAAAAAACGATCTAAAATTGCAATGGTGTGGGAAAAACAGGAGAGGATTAGATTAGGAGCAAGGCAGCAAGTTTTCCACAGTGCAATTTATGAAGCTGGGCTGAAGAGTCTCACCTGAAAATTAATAGAAAATCCAGGATCTCATGTGGAAGGCTCTCACACATCGCTACGATCATATAACGCCACTGCCAGGCAGTACACGCTGAAGAAACTCATTAGTCTCTAATTAACCTACTGCAGATTTGTTTGAGCTACACCATGCTCAAACCAGGCAGGTCACGATGTCATAAATCATACTGTAAATAGCTACTCTATTTGTAGGAAGCTGATGTCCGGCTGAGTTTATTCAACAGAAGCAGCTTTAGCCATGACCATGTCAAAGAGACAAAGGCAGCCTCACCTGACATATTTTTCTACTGCTTTAATTGAAGGGCCCCAAGTACATAGCTTTTGCTATTCCAGTAGGTGGAGGTTTTGTTTTTTAACAGCGTAATAGTAGGTAATCAATTGGAATAATTTTATCTTCTAGATTTTGCAACCTATCAGCTGTGATACTAAAGCAAGGTACAGGTAACAGTAAACCACAAGGCTAGCTAGGCTTTTCCCACCTCGAGTGGCTGCACGCCCTGCTGCGGCAAAGACCACGTCGCAGTTTCTCTGATAGGCCTCAAACAGCAAGTACAACAAATGCGCGTACACTAGCTCAAAACACTAAAAGGCTGGGGCACTTTCTCAGACATTTGAGCACACCAGTTCATTAGGTTCAGACATATTTAAATCAACGCTGTTTTTTGATTTATTTTTGCTGAGTTGTGTCCCAGGTTTTGGATACTTTTCCTTGCTGTGAATGACCTGGATATACTGGTCATTGCTGCTGGTCTGCGGATCGCTGCTGGATTCAATGGAAATGGAATCAGATTCTGTTAGAGATTGCTCCAGCTTTTGTTTGGATTTTGGTTTCATGCGCGGCTCGGGATAGTTCAGGTGCACTTTCTTGTAAGCATATGGAGGCCTGTCCCGGTCTAGCTCAAAACCATCGTTCCAGGATTTGTAATGCACTCTGGCCAGATCCTTACTCATAAGAATGTGGCCGTCAGCACGTTCCCCAATGTAAAATCGTGGTGCTGGGCGAAGATCAGACAGTGAGCGAGGGCGGTGGGATCTGTTAATGAATTCTCTCCCAAGTTCCTCTTCATCCTCCTCATCTTCACTGGGGTGGGGGGAATACATTTGGTGTGGTGTTCGAACCACGTATCTTCTGACATTGTGTGGATACAATTCAATAATGTCTCCCGATTCGCCCTTTCTGAAGTGCCTTTGGAGCCGGGAGGTAGAACGGAATGATTTTTTGCGGGACTCATTTTCATTAACCAGAAAATACCTGGTAGCATATGGTCTACGTCCCACAAAAACAGGTGCCCCTGCCACAAGAGCATCTGGATCTACCTGCCGAATGCCTTTTCTGAAGAGAGGCTCAGAGTGAACATCTTCAGTGTGCTTTTTGAAAGTCACTGGTGCGTAGGGCTTTGTTTTACAGAGCTCACCTGCACTCCCATGCACAACGCTTGGGTACCTTTAGGAAGGGAAGAAAAAAAAAAAAAAGGGAAGAAATATTGAGATACACACTTTCTACTGATGTAATTAAAATTTATAAAATTCATTGCTCTGAAAGTCAATCACAAGATAGGTGGAGCTTACAGAATTCTTCATTGTTCTAAATTTTTAGGACCAGTGTGAGAAACACCCTAGAAATTAGGAGATCTATTTGTTCCTCCCTGGGAAAAGGCAGCAGATATTTGGCCTCTCGGGTTACATTCCCATTCTGCTTCCTTATTATTCTGAGAACTGTTCTTTATCTGATCACTTAGAAAACACTCAACAGATAGCTTAAAGCGTCAGTCTGCTGATGTCCAAAACTGGTTGCCCTACAACCAGACCTGCACAGACTTCCTTCACTCCTGCTGTGTTTGTCTTGTTCCTGGAAGCAGTGTCCTACACAAACTACTTCGGTTATATGCCTGAGGGGAAGCTTAGTATTTACCTTTCCTTGAGGTGTGCATAAAATCCATCAACTACAACATTTCTAAAGTTTTATAATCCCATCTCAATTAAGGGAGAGTTAAGGAGGTGGTGTCACCAGCAAACTGAATACTACGCATGAATGAAACTGCTTTTAAAATGTTCCTCAGCAGTTTTACTGCTCCAGACAGTCTGAGTGCACAGCTGTTTTGTAAATGAACACACGTGTGTCATGGAGCTGCTGGAAGAAAGGCCATTTTAAAACCAAAGTAGCCTTACCTGTTTGTGATAGGATCATTTCTCGGTTTCTGTACACTTGATACTGAGGGAGCTGGCGTTAAAGATGTTGCAGTTGCAGGAGTAGTGTTGACAGGTCTTGCAACATCAGTTGAGGGCACAGTTTGGGGCACAGACTGGGAAATGGTTTGTATTCTGGTGCCTTTGCTCACAGGAGATTCAAAGTTCAAGACGCTGCCATTCTTTCGGGGAGTTGAGGACCGAACAGAAGACTCCTGGCTGATAATATCATTTTCTTTCTCTGGCCTCTTGTCATTCCCATCCAGATTTTGGATTCTGGCTAGAAAACATAAGTTATTACAGGAACTGTCCAGGTGTCTAGATTTAGAAGTTACAGTGTAAATGTGGTGGCTCAAATTCAGCCTTCAGTCACAGGATCCAATGCTAACAGAACCCCACTGTGTCCAGAAAAGAGAAACTGGCGTCACGCTGGGAGACAGGGTGATAAAGGGGTGGGTTAGCATGCTCTGGCATATGGCAGATTTAGTATGGAGAAACACAGAAAAAACACTGGTCATTGCACTGTATGATTCCAAAATAGCCAATAAGCCAATGTCTCTTTTCAAGAGCCTCCTTTTAGTTCACAAAGTA
>JAVSBS010025897.1:0-22493 GCA_033124195.1 Coracias cyanogaster
AGCAAAGCGCCATAAAAGTAATTATTAATAGCGCTTTGGGGACAATGGCAAACTCCTTTTGTCGCAGTTGAAGCAGCTTCCTGCTTTGTTGTTTGCCAGCAGCATGTCAGCAGCAAGTATCACTTTCTTTTGCAAGACTGGCTTTGGTAAAAGGTACACTAATGAGAGATACTCCATTGAGGAGTTATTTCTGGCACAGAAAGAGCTGGAAGGAAGTCAGCATTACACACAGACACTCTTTGGCTTGGGAAGGTCTGAGAACCCTTTAAATACTTGGCTCAGAAATGGCTCTTTTCCTTTTATCTAGGAGGTTTTTGCTTTCCTGTTAAGTTAATTAAACTTCTGTTTTGTCTTCCTCATGCCCTTTTGCCAGCATCTAGCCTTTTCATGAATACACTAGTTCAATAACCACCGTTTATAGTGTCAAACTTAGGTTACTCCTGTTTGTTTGCCAAGTGCAGCTGCATCTGCCCAATTTCACGTGTTGCTGTGAGCCAGAGATACTGGCCTTCCCTACACAAATGTGCCGTTCAGGCCTCACAGTGTCCCTTCCATGAGCTGTCCTCAAAAGATGGCATGCTTCGCTGTCTTTCCACTTCTCTGAAAAAAGGGCTTGTTTACACCAGACAACAGCTGTGGATTGCAGTGGAGTCTGCAATTAAGTGAAATATTACTTCTGGTTAGCACCTTGTATGGATATTCTCACTTTGGAATAAGAGTATGTGACTCAGAAATAAATTCTAAAGCAGATAAAATTATTTTGAAACAGAAGTTTCCAGGCTGGGTGTCTATATAAGTCCCTGCGTATAAAAGCCCTGAATGTCTAAAATCTTGAGAGTCTTGTGTTCCTGGGTGTCTGGGGGTATGCACCGATTCATTGGACAAATTCAACTGAAGGGTTAAAGACCCCTTTCCCACTTCTCAGCACAAAACTGTGCTCCCACATCATGTTGCAGCAGAGTGATCCTATAGATGCTCCCTTTTTTTCTTCCCTGCCACCCGAATCAGGGCAGCCCTAGTTACTTCTGGTCTGTGGGAACCGTGGGTTGAATAGCTATGGTGAGAGACTGATGGGGAAGCATTTTAATATGGAGAATCTTCTGTCTTTGGCCCAGACCTCCATGCAATCTGCACTGGAGGTTCTTTACTGACAGTGCCTGTGTGTAGGGATCTAACAGGTTTTCTATAATAATCCTAGTGGTAGGAGGGGTCTCATCCTTTCTGAGAGACAGGCCTTACTGTAATTTCTTTGTTCACAGCCTGAATGCCTTCCAGAAATGCAAGATGTTGACTGTTAGTGGATGCTCTTCCTTTTGTGCTGCCAAGTGTGAAACTAAAGATTAATGTAGCCCTTTATTGACTGCTGTGTGCAGGCTTTGACCTGCCTGAAGAATATTCAGTGCCTCTCCTAAAAGTTACCGATGAGGTGTTCAGTTCAGTGGGCAGGCTGTGGAAACAAACCTCTTCAACGTCCTTGCTGAGTTGCTTTGAATAACATCAAACCCATACAATTAAGAGACAGAGTGGTGTATTGAATCATTTAGTAGTGCTTTGTCACTGGCCAAGCTGTTAGCCAGAGCTGTCTCACCTCTAGGTGAGATTGGTTTGGGACATCTAATAAACTTACGTGAAACAATTTACAGCAAATTTTTTGCATTTAATAATTTTTCAGGTTTTTTTTTTTTTTGTCTTAAGGGCAATGCAGGGCTCCTGTATTCTGCATTTGGTTTTAATTTGGATGGTTCTGAGGGTAGCTTTTTGGGATTACTTTACACTCAAATTCTTTATAGAGGGCTAAATGGCTGAAAATTGTCCTTTTCAGAATTTCAAGTAAGTTCCCATTACCTTCTATATGACATCCCTATCAAACATATCAACGGCTTTTTCAAAGTTTACAGAATTCACATAGAGCTTCTGCTCAGAGGGGAACTCCTTGAGGAATTTCAAATTAGCCATGTGATAAATCAAGAACATTTTTTTTTCAAAATCAGATTATTCAATCCCAAATTAGATGTTTGCTGACTCCATTCTCTAACAATATTCTTGCCAGGAATCTGGCAGTAGAGAAACATCATGTTCCCGACTCTGCCTGATCTCTCCAGCTCTTACACTTTGAAACATCTAACTTCTGCAAGGATTGAAACAAAAGATCTTTCTCCTACTATGAGGTGAGGGACATCTTCCTCTTCCCAGATTATACCTAAAATTCATTCATTTTGATCTGGACTACTACCCGCTTTGATGAAGGATTAGAACACTCTATTTATAGTAGGTGCTTAAAGACCGGGCTTCCTGAACCCGTGGAAAACAAATGCGCCAGATTTTATTCTTTTGTTCTTTTAATAAACTGTCCGTGAGATTCTTCCCCTCCCCTCCTTTCCTGCTGGTTTACTTGCATTCTTATATGTTCAGTGTTTTTCTCTTCTGTCTTTGTTCCAGTTTATCAGCAATTTACACACAGTTGTTTCCCAGACTCCATGATTTCAACAGCAAAAATAACACTGACCTTTTGAGCTCATGAGCAATCCTGTTGGTGGTAATTTAGCAGAAAGTTACAGTAATGAGCAGGAACGCTGCTCTTAAATGTTAGATCATTAAATGTGTTTTATGAGTGTTTAGTAGTTCTTTAATGCACTTCCTGTGCACCACACAGATAACTTTATTCCAGGGAAGAATGAAGTATTTAATTGGCTGAAGTGGTCAATTTGTGAATCTCTTCTGGTTTAGAGATACATTTTCAGGTGTGATTTAGTCCAAACAAGCAAGAAGAATATTGCTAGCTAGAAAGACAGTAGCGCTAACAACAGAAGGACTCTTCCAAAGGTGCGTTAACTCTTTGAAAACTGTGACCTCTGCTTTTCCTGTGGGAGGGAGGCGAGGAAGGAGGGAAAGGAGACTCAAATCTTACATTTCACTCCCCATACTTGGGGCTGGTTAGGGACTGCTGAAGGCAGACAAAACGTATTGTCAACAATAAACTTCCTCAGTTTTCAGCCACTTCCCTTCAGCCAGCCTTCAGAACAGCAGGAAGCCAAGAGCAGATGACACAAAGCCAACCATGAGGTTTATAATTTGCTCTCCTATTCTATAGGTGATTGTACCTGTGGCTTTTGCAGAGTCCATGGGAAAGGCAGGGAGTCTAAATGCAGACTAGAATTTTCCATTCGTATCAAAATCCTCAACTTGGCTTTCGCTTACGTTTATGTACAGACCAATTTCTAAAACTGAGAAGAATACTTATAATAAAGATTTAAGTAGAATTAGAAAAAGAGTTCTTTATCTGTAACCAGTGTAAAGGCAAAACCTAAAGAACCCTGCCAAAGTGAAGTGTTATTAGCAAGAGATCATGGTACAAAGGAGTGACTTTAACCAGAGAATGTTGGTTTTCCTACATCACAGCACCCTTACAAGTCGTTTGTCTCAATGTATAAACCAAAGCAGAACAGAAAGGAAGTTTATCGTCTTCCTTCTTTTAGGTAGCATGAGGCTAGTGTTTCATCTTCCCCCTATATTTTAGACCTGTCTCCTCTCTTACAACTTTTATTATGCTAATTACCCTTCATTGCCTGTCTTACGCTTGAAATGTTTTGAATCAGATGTGTTCCAAGATAACAGTTTCATATCTCCATGTGAAGCAAGGGAATCTGTATTTGAGGTGAAGCAATGCAGAAGTCTGTTTCAGTGATCTATTGTGCAGTACAGTTCAGTATTTCATTTTGTGGCCACTGGAAAAGGACAGTGTAGAAGGTCATTTTAAAGAGTGTTGCAGCATTTAGCAAGGAAACTGAGTCAGACCGTAAATATCATGTGGCCTTGCAGGACATATCTGGGTCCATGTCCACCTAAATCCCTTGATAGGTGTTAGTAACAAGCAGCATGACCCTGTGGGTAATCTGAGACAGTTATTGCATTAGAGACACGAGTTATTAATTTATTTAGCTGTTCTGGGGAACTCTGTGTGACCCATTTCAAAGAATGACAGGAGAAAAAAGTGTCTGGAAGCATGATTCACATGATAGTAGCAGGGTTCGTAAGAAGCTGGGTGTTTCAGAGGGACTATATGCACATACTACTAAGGAAAGACAGAAATGCTGCCTACTAGCTCTGATACGCGATGCTGTTCAGCCTCTGCTCCTATCTTGGGTTAGAGTGGAAAGACTTTGTTTGTTTGTTTAAATCTTTTCTTGGGTCTTCCCCAATTTTAGCCTGAACTCTAGATATTTGGCTCTTACATTCATTCTCCAGGGTGCTTCTGACTAATGCCAGGGTGCTATTGTGGGCTTTTACAGGAACTCTTGGGAACAGTCTTGCAGCACAGAGTGTGTGGACAAGCATTATCAAACCCCAGTTTTAGCTCCGAGATGGTATCTGTGCAGCACAGGGTTTCAACACAGAAGCACACGAGAACTGCTTTCTCTACAGATTACACTGTGTGGTCCTGACTTCTATATCCGACTTTCTGGACCACCCTGACTGAGGGCAATAGAGATGAAAAGTGTGTGTGCTTCAGAACTGTTTTGTAGGAATTTTTCCTTGTTTTAAAGAACTTTTTTTTCTATAAAATGCTTATTTTCCTCTAAACCACTTACTACAGCCTCGGTTCATACCAAAAGGTTCAGCTATTTCCCAAAATAATTACTTGATCCAGGTAATGCAGAACTGGTAAGACATTTAAATACAGAGGTTTGAAGAAGTCAAAACCAGAACTGGCATGTGGATTCAAGCATCATACTTAACAGATAATTGCAATGACTGCGGTGGAACGTTCAGACTTAAATCCAAGCTCTCTAATATGCTTTGTCTGGGATATGGAAGGCATCTTCCTTTATTAGGTTACTTTCCTGCTCAACATTAACATTTCGTGCTTTGAAGGTTTATTGTGTTGGCTGGAGTTATACCTTTATACGCATAGTCCCTATGGAATAGCCTGATCTCCTTTCATCATTATTAGTAATTCTAGGCTTGTCATTTCCTATTCACGCAGTCTGGACCTCACTGCGTTGTTGCAGGATGGTTGATATGGTGCACAGGAAATGTACTCTTTTTTCAGGTCTTGACTGGTTTTAAGTATTCTTTTCAGGGGCTTCAGCTTTATTGCCATGAAGTCCATTTCCTACATGTAGCACAATTTGCTAAATTACAAACAAACAAGGCACCAATAGAGGAGTCAGTGAAAGTTCACACTAAGAATAGAAGCTTGAAGAGAAAAGTTCAGATATGTGACCTTCCTCAGGAGCTGGATACAAAATAGACCTGCTGTTTTTCCCTTTAATTTGCAGTCCAGGCAGAAAAGAACAGTTCCCAGAGAAACCTGGGCCCCTCTGTTTGCTTCTATGAATCCTCCAGAAAGGCTTTATCTGTTGACATCCTGGGTATGCTGATATGGAAATGAACTTACTTGGTCTCCTAATTTCCCTCTTGTATTGTCAGCTGATTTTTCATTAAACATTGCAGAATGGGAGATCAAAGATCTGCCAGCCATGAACGGAACAAAATGTTACTGACATCTACCTTTAAAACTGGCCATCAAAGCAAATTAGGATCATCAGATGAAAAACACCATGTAAGTATCAGTCACTGCTTATTATTGGCCTTCAGAAGTATGTTTGGAAAACAAAACATAAATTCCTAAGAACAGGCTTTTAGGCCCTTGGTCATGTACAGGGGGATGCTACACTGATGAGTACAGGGTAAATACTTACATGATGTACTAGCTATGCAGACTTAAAAAAGTTCCTTCTTTTCACACGATTTTTTTGTTTCTCTTTTGTATTCACTCGTTTTTGCTTTATAACATACTATCATCCCTACTTTTAGACTGTCTTGAAAATTCTCCCTAAGATTCAAGGCATTAGTTTGCTCTTTAGGACTTACTCCAAAGAGTTCCCGCTCCTAAGAAAGCAGCAAAGCAGCAGGTCTGCCCTGATGCCCTTGGCATACAGGGCATCGCTGCAACTTCTTAAAAGTACGGATTAGAGCGAAACAATCACCTATCTCAAAATGCCTTGATGAGACCAAACTGTCCCTGGACACTTTCTATTTAAAGTTAAATATTAGACGCTCTCCCTGACATTCTTTTTATATTTAGCCTAAAAGGCTTAATATTTAACTCAAAATACCTAACAACTGCAAACGCTAAGTGCTGAATGTGGTTACATCCTCCAGCAGATACATAAAGCAGTGCTTAAACTCAGTGTGATATATTTAGATGTGTAGCTTCTTTAGAATGAGAAAACCAGTTACCACGTTGTGCATTTCAGGTGCATTTTGAAGCAAAAGGCGTAGCCAGTAGTTCAGTGGGAACTGGTTTAAACAGACTTTCCACTGGATAGCAGCAGAAGGAAATACCCTTTATTTAGATGCATTAGATTTTTTTTGTCCCAGATCAAGGTCTTAATTTGTTCAGCTCTTTGTCTGATGTGACCTTTGGTTTGGGGATGAATTTCCAATTATACTTGGCCTCAAATCTATGTTAAAGACAAAATTATTCTTTATTACTAGCTCTTGTTCAGTCTTACTGCAAGTCAAATGGACACAGGACATCTGTGAAATACCATTGCCATTTAATGGCCTATTTGTAAGCCTTTGTGTTGCATGGTATCATTATGAAAATGGCGGCCCCATCCCTGCCTCTTCCAGCCGTTGGGGTGTCTCAGGCCAGCCACCACCATCAGCCCACCATTGCGCCGAGCCCGCCAAAACCCCGCTGAGGGGAAAGGGGCGTGGCCCGGCACGGGCCGCCCGGGGTTAAAGTTCGCGGGGGCGCTCGCGTGCCCCACAGCCCGCGCGCCGCCCCTCGCCCCGGCTCGTGCCCCTCAGCGCTGCGCCCATGGCGGGAACCCTGGAGTCGCTGGAGTCGTGCCTGGAGCAGCACATCCCGCCCGAGGACCTCGCCGAGGTGAAGCGGATCCTCTACGGGGGCGAGGCAAGGTGCGCTGCCAGGGTGGGCCCGGCCTCGTGGGGCGGGGGTCGAGCCCTGGCCCGTCTCCTCCTCCCTCTCCTCTGCCCTGCATGCCCAGCCCGGGAGTGAGGGGGAGAGAGTTTGAGGACGGGTGCGCTGGGCAGAGGGCTGGGCTGAAAGAAAAAAGAAGGGTAGGTCCTGTGGTGCTGGCCCTGCGGTGATGTTAGGCTGTGGTGAGGTAACTGGGGTAGTTCGGAGGTAATCCGAATTTGGGAAGCAGGGCGGTCAAGAGGCTGGGTTGAAAAGGTGGCTGGCTGGGACTTGTAGGGGCTAGTTTTGAGGGGAGGCTTGAAAAGTCAGGGTGGAAAAGTGGGGCTCTAACAAGAGGAAAAATACCTTAGAGGGAAAGTGTTTGAAATTTAGGTGTGCCAGATAAAGGTTTGTATGTATGTGTTCTCTGTAGCAAGGGACTAGTGTCTGGAAATCACAGCTGGGGAGGAGGACACTGGGAGTTTGCTGCCCTGGAGGAGAACAGGTTTGCAGATGACCTGGCTAGTGACTGACAGTTCCCTTGTCTGACAGTTGTGCATGGGAGCTTGGGTGTCTCTGCAAGAGTAGGAGGTATTTGTGAACCTCTTGGTCAGCAAAGGAGAACATCTCATCTTGAAACGTCTTTGTTTCCTCTTCAATCCAGAAAACTTAATTTGCCAGCTACTGCTCTATCAGCAGCTCAGGAAAGAGATTTTGAGCTACGGGGCTATGGATTTGAAGCTGCCCCAGAGCAATTGCGAAGGCCTCGTATTGTTCGAGTAGGACTGATACAAAACAAAATTCCACTTCCCACAGACACAGCCGTGTCAGTGCAGGTACGCAGACTGGGGTCTGGGCCATTTCTGTGTGACTCCTCTTCTGCTAGATGAGAAATAACTTCCTTCAGTGGTTGATGTTAGAAACTCCATCATGAAATATCTGCCAATTGTCTGGCAATAGAGGACTCATCAGCATCCTAATACAGCATACTGTAAGAAATTCGAATGACACATGCAGTTTCATTATTTCTCAGAAACGCCTCATGTGTTGTGTTTGCATACTGAATTGCCCAATCTGTCTGCAGTTTTTCCAAAGCTAAATATTTAGTCACGGATTTCGTACATTAAAATCCTTTGCCTCTAAAATGAAACAAAGTAATGTACTTGAAATCAAGATATGGCAACCCATGGAAAGCACAGGTGCAGCTCTTGTTTGAATTGAGAAATGTTCTGTTATAGAGCAAACACAGATTAATAAAGCTGTGCTCGTTATTCTTTGTACAGCACTAAACCAAATCTTACTAGAATGTGACCATCATCTCCAAACATCTTGGACACAAAAGCACTGAGGTGATATATATAGAAATAGCCCCCTAAAAGTAGCTTTAAAAAGTGAAAGAAAATACAACTTTTATAAAAATCTCCTGGAGTAGTAGTTTTGTACAGTGACAAGAGAGAACGTTTCTGAGGTAATTTGTTTTGGAAAGATTACCTGTCACAGATGCAAGTAGTTAATGTAGTATATGGATCAAGTTTGTGGATTCTTTCTTGCAGGTCTTAAAAAGACTACCAGTTAGATACATGTTTTTACCTGATAAATAACTATTTCTGTAAATCATTGTACGGTTGCTGAGTTCATAGGTCACCATTGACTTGTCTTGCATCCTTTTTTTTGATTGACACCTGAAAGTATCAACGTTAAGTGCTACATCTCTGCTTATTTTAAGTAGAATAATTGATAAAAAGGTATTTTAAAGCCGTGTGTTTTGACTAGTTAATAAATGCTGTGATGTTTTTTTCCTTGGTAATAATATACTGAGGTCTTTGGACAGAGGGATTTAGAAAATAATTAATAACCTTTAGTGTGCAAGATCTGTATGTGTGGAAATGGACTGTCCTTACCTCATACTTTAAGATTCTGAGTATTTGACTTTGAACCTGTGTTTACTTAACATCATTCTGTAGGTTGTTTAAAATGAGCAGCAAAATTCTGATTTTTGCTGATTCTGTTAAGATTTTTAGCTATTTGCAAGTCAGCATATATTTAAATGTTGTAACCATGAAATTAGAATTCTATTAGATTGCTTTCTCTATTTTCAGCCTCTAAATGCTTTTGGAAAATCTGTATCTTTGTATTATCAGTGCTCAGGAATGAGAACTTCTTGAGCTATTCCCTCTGAAAGCAATGAGACTAAGTATAGAACAAGATAAATTTAATGTGAACAAAGGTTGTAAAACCAGGCTATATATATACAAGCGAGTTAGGACATACAGCTTTTTTTATAGACACTTCTCGCAATCAGGTGGCTGCAGTGCACAGACGAATTGAGGAGATTGTGGACGTAGCTGCAACATGTGGGGTCAACATAGTTTGTTTCCAGGAGGCTTGGAGTGAGTATTTATTGTGATTCCTTCTACATTGTCAGAGGTCAAGTCCCTTCTATTTTAACAAGTATCCTACACTAGAAGTATGTCTTACGAGTAAACAGCGGAGGTCTTACTGAAATACAACAGTTGACTTAAGTGATTTGCTTTCTAAAGGAAGAAGAGCCTTAATTAGCAGAGCTGTATGGAAGATGTTTGTAAAGTCTGTTGAAGAGTAGAGTGTGTTGCAACACTGATATTTTATTTGTAGGTGTGCTGCTTCTTTGTGTCATCTTCGTAATCCTGTAATCATTTTTTATTTCTCCTAAAATCCTCAGGTTTTTATAGATGGATATTAAAATTAAAAAAAAAAAAAATCCATGCTTAATTAAAGTGGAGACATTGAGGCTTAATAGGGGCAAAAACCAAAAGGAAGACCCACAAAATGTTTGTGAAAACAGGTTATTCACAGAAAGCCTACACTAGTTACTGGGGTGTATTTTGTATTTTTACCTCTGGTAAGACTTCACTAAGTGCATTCTTTCCGTGCTGCTTTGCTTTTTGTGAGACCAACAACTCCTTGCCCTTGCTACAAATATTTTTACATAGCTTTTGCCTTTAAACAAGGAAAATAGTTGAATCATGCTTAAGTGTTTAATTTTGTATCTGTGTTCCTGCAAACGGTGTGTGTTTCTTGAGTGACATTAACATTCTTTTAAATTTTGTCTTGGACGGGTGTTTTCCAGCCATGCCCTTTGCTTTTTGTACAAGAGAGAAGCTTCCTTGGACTGAATTTGCTGAGTCAGCAGAGGATGGGCCAACCACAAAATTCTGTCAAGAGGTAAAAAACCAACCAAGCAAAAAAACCCCACATCCAGTCTCCAACCCCAGCCCATAACTGCCACTGATTAGCATGGATTTCTTTACGTGCGGGTTTTGTGCCACTGAGAAAACTGAAGTAATAGAAAATAAATTTTCAGCTTGCTTGACAAATACTATGATAGTGAAGTAGAAGATTATTTTTTAAACTACTTTGCATTTTTAGACTACCTTTTTACCTTGGAAGGAGAAGGAAACTGCCTATTTGACTATCCCTGGATTTTACAAGGGAGGAACGGTTCTTCTTACAAATATTTTTAATTTCCATTTAAAAGATGTTTCTTGACTAGAACAGTTGAGCATTAAGCAATACTTGTATGAAGGTGTGAGGAGAACCAGTGTAGCCTTTTCTGAACACTGGGACACACTCGCACAAATCTTTTCCATCTCCCTGTCCAATTCCACAAAATGTAGGGGGCTTTTTATGGACCCAAGGAGATTTATTATTGTCTGGCCGTTATTTTTTTAGAGACTGTTGATTTCAGGAGTGGAAGAGTTTATTTTTATTTTCCAACAACTTTTCTGTTAGTAAGGAATTAAGATTTTTTTTTTCCAAGTAATTGAAACAACAAAAGAAAGTTTTGATGTCAAATTTGCCCAAAGATGCACTGACCTACTCAGCTTTTGTAGACAGCATATCATAATGATTTTTTTCTTTTTTCCTTGCCCTTTTTTTTACTCTCCTTTTTTTTTTTTTACTCTCCTTTTTTTTTTTTTACTCTCCTTTTTTTTTTTAACATTTTAGCTAGCTGTGTATTTCTAGCTGAAGGATTCAGGTGGAAAGCTCTCTGTGATATATCCATTTTTGATGAAGAAACTGTCGTGATGTGTGCATGCTAGTGTGAGTTAAGCATTAGTGCTTGGTAACTGAATAATATACAAGATTAAAACTTTTTTTAATCCTTTATGAACAAAAAGCAAAAATAATTACTGCGGGCTGGTGTATAATAGGTAATTGTGTTCATTTCTATAGCTGGCGAAGAAATACAATATGGTTGTGGTATCTCCAATCCTGGAGCGAGATGAAATACATGGGGGAACTCTCTGGAATACTGCAGTGGTCATTTCTAATTCTGGAGCTGTCCTTGGCAAAAGTAGGAAAAACCATATTCCAAGGGTTGGTGATTTCAATGAGGTAAGATACAGTTTTTTGTGGTTATCAAGCTAACCTTCCCTTGCAGCTCTTGTTCATGTCAGCTTGGGGTGTCTCAGTCATAGTGGCAGGAAATGTATTTCTAGAAAATGTGGTTCACTCAGTGTCAAATCAAGGTTTTCTCGGGTGAAATTACAGTAAGTTCATTTATGAAGAATAAAGAGTTATGACTATTAACAAACAAATAACATTGAATCTTTGTCACGTACTCTTCCTTGGCCTGATGGAAACTACAAAAGTATCGAGGACCTTTAAAACAAAAGTCTAAGTCACGGCTTTGTTGTGTTAGTTGTGCATGATTGGCTTAGATAGCTTTTGCATGTGTGGACGTTGAACTTAGTATAATTTGCTGGGTAATTGTTTCATGGTTCAGGTGTGTGCGTTATTTATAGCCTTGATCTCTGTTTCTCTGTGAGGTTGTCTTGGAAATGACAGTTCTTTTGCTTATGTTTCTTTGAGCAGAACCCTGTAATTTATTATGCTTCTGATTGAATAGCTGTTTTACAGCATCTTCTGTTTACTAATCACATTACTTCCACGAAGCCCCCCAGCAGTTTAGGCCATCCTCCAGAATCAGCTTCAAAAACTGAACTGGTTGTAGAGGCAATGTCAGAAGAAAACTGGTAGATCTGAAATGTGTGTATCCATCCATAGAATTACCACAAGCAGAAAGATCAGGATTAAAAATCAACTCAAGTCTAAAAATACATTGTCTTACCTAACTAAGTCTCTTAGTCAGCTGAGGAATTAACAGGCATTTCTTCTAAGCACTCGGGGCTCCTGTATACCTGCAGTTGCTTTTGTTCTCTGTCCAAATGAATGCTTCAGTTACAAAACTGAGGCTTCGGAATCCAAACTGCTCTTTTATTAATTTTAAAAGTTTTTTTTTTTTTTTTTAAAAAACTCCACGTTCAAAGACCTCTGCAAGTTTTGACCTGGGCTCCCAGACCAGGTCAGGCTGGTTTGTGTTTCTTCAGAGGAGGCTGTTAATAGGTTTGTGCACAACAGATTTCTGGCACAGGCCTGTCAGTCACCAGTGTTGACTTCTATCTTTAACAAATATTTTTATATTTAGTATTTTATCAGCTCTGTCTTTCAGCTGGAAAAACAGTAACTTAACAAATGCATATAAAATAAAAGGACTAATAAAAATCAATTTTGTTTACTTTCCTCCTTCTTGATTTGTTTCTTGTGTAATGAAACAAAAAATAAATTCCTGATGCCTGTGCTAAAACATGATGTATTTCAGTTTTCCAGACAGTGTTTTGTGGAACATAAACAGATTCCAAGAAAGTTCTTGTTTCCGACTATGAAACTGTAATGAAAGGCACCAAAAAAAAGAAAATACTTCTGCTTTTCCATGTGAAGTATAAATAGGGTTTTATTAAGAGTTTTGCATAATTCCTAAAAGGAGTTAGTTCCTATAATCCTAAATACTGGAATTTACCACAAAACAATCTATTTATGTCTTGCAGTTATACTATAATGATTTGACATTTCTAGTTGTATCTACCTCATTGTAGAAGCAAGTAGTGCTTACCCAAAGCAGCACTGTCTTTTTAGCTAGTTTTGTTAGCAGAGCATTAAATCCTTTCTTCTGAGCTGAGCAATTCTGATAGAGGAACTTGAGTAACCTCTAATGATACAGGGAAGGATTATGCTCATCTCTGTTACTTTAATATTGTTTTCTGTATCAACAAAGTTAACCCCAAAGGAAGCATTGAATTTGAAATTATTTTCTGTGGATTGTCTCTGTACAGCAGATAGGGAAAGGAGCCTTGTTAAAATTGTCCGTGTTGAATCAGTGAGAAACTGAATGGAAAGGGCAGAGAGATTGGTCTGTAACCTATTCAGCCGTGTGTGGGAGGGCATATAAATAAACAAAAATCAATCCTTGAGAAATCACAGTTTGTTGCTGTGGAGATGATTGTGACCCCTGGTGAGGAAGAAAGAAATAAGAACTGATGAATTCCCTGAAGCAATGGCATTCTTTTTGGTTTTTTTTTCTCCTATTGTTATAAAAGCAAACTGAGAATAAAAGAAAAAATGGAAATATATTCAATCAGCAGAATTGTTTTGAAAAAGGATTTTGTGAGTGCCCACCGTGTGGTCTGCTCCATACAGACATGAAAGGAGATAAAATCTATGCCCAAGGAACTGTCCAGTTTCATGAGACCTGATAAGAAACACAAGAGGTCACTTTTACTGGTCATGCTGAGCCTCTAGTCCTTGGTTTCAGAAGATGTTTCCCCTGTATCTCTCATGTCATTTTACACTTCCATGAGGCCCTGGTTTGTTCCTCAGCTGTAGCTGTGCTTGCTTTAGGCCCAGTGTTAAAATGGACACACAGTTTCAATAGAAAGGGAATTGTTTTACAACACACCTTTCTTAAACGACAAGAGGCACGCCCCATTAGGTCAGGCTGGTGGATTATGTACCTTGCTTTTCTGCCTCTGAGGTCATCACAAAAAGGTACTATTAGGAATAAGTCTGGCCGCTCTGCAACTTTGGTACCCACAGTCATTGTATCAGAGATGCCGAGTGTTGTGTTCCTGTCTATTTTGTTTCTTATCTGCGGTTCTTTTATCTGTGAGTTTGTCTAATCCCTTCTAAACCTGGTGGTAATACCCACTTTCACAGAGGCACATTCCGGAAGTGCGCTGCCTGCTGCATGAAAAATGTTACTTTGGTTGTAAACAGGTATAAGAGTGTACTTTCAGTCAATACCCGCTGCTGCTGTTCGGGATTGCTGTATTCATCTTAACCCCCGCCTTTGATTTTGTACATCTCATTCATAATATTGCTCTCAGCCTTCTGTCTGAAGAGCCTTTTTAGTTGCTCCTCAGAAGGGAGATGCACCATCTGCTTCATCGTTTCAGCTGGCTTGGCTTATTCTGTCTCTAGTATATCCTTACTGAGTTGCAGACATTAGAATTGCCCAGAGTATTCAAGGCATGGACACACAGAATTCTTGGAAACCAGCAAAACTATGTTTTCTGTTATGTTTCGGTAACCTTCATGTTGATCTCTGAGATTTTCTTGGGCTTTTGACTTCCACTGGGCGCTAAGCAGGCAACTGTCAGTGACTCTACACGTACCCTTTTCTTGTATCTGGGAAGAACCATTTCTGTACCTTTCATGTAGAATATCTCTCTGACTGTTTGTCTCTCTTAATAGCAGTTAACAGTGCCCTGTCCTTCTCTTCACTGCCTTTTACAGGAACACTGCATTTCTAATTGTTTAGGAATGTTTGATGTGATAGAAGTTCACAGCATATAGTAAATGGGATCTTTTAAGCAAACGGGTGGCTCCAGTTTCTTTAAGGAGTATTTTCTAGATTTATCCTCTGATTTTCCTGGTGGTAGTTTCAAGCCTTCTGTTTGTTTAGAGCAGTAGGCATATAAGAAATTTAAATAACCAATCTTAGCTATACACACATAGCATTTGTAAAATTACTGCGAATGCAAAGTAAATTACTGTGAATGTCAAGGAATTCTGTGTTCTTTAAATGTTGTTTATCGTCCCTCTCTTTAATCAGAATCAAAGGATCATAACAACATAGGAAAACTTTCTTATGTGGTGAAAGTACTACGAGGTGCCTGAAGTTTTGCAATTTGTGGATCTCTCCTAAACTTCTCTAGAATTTTCTAGCATTAACAGAAGTGTTTATGTCAGAAGGTGCTCAGGCGTGAGTGAAGGGAAACAAAGGGGCTTGAACTTGAGCTCAACAGCCTGAGAAAGCCACTTTTTGCCGTATACCTGTTACAGTGCAGCAATGTACTAAATGAAAGGCGTTGTCCTCACTCATAGTCTAATGACTTGAAGCTGGTAATCAGAAATTGGGAAGTATCAAAGCAATGTTGGAGGCATTTCTTTTTGCCTTTTTAAGAAGCCTACATTTGTGATTTATTGTTTGGTTGGTTTGTTTGCAGTCTACTTACTATATGGAAGGAAATATAGGACACCCAGTATTTCAGACACAGTTTGGAACAATTGCTGTGAATATCTGCTATGGGCGCCATCACCCTCTGAACTGGCTTATGTTTAGTCTGAATGGAGCAGAGATCATCTTTAACCCTTCAGCCACTATTGGAACGCTCAGGTAAAATACAAACTCATTTAGGCCGTTGCATGCTTTCTGGGCTACCTGAACCTCTGAGCCCCTCGCTGAGGCCTCAGGGGCACCTTGCTGAGGTCTTGGAACCTGAAGCATCACCTCCTTGTTCTACTGTCATGAAAGAATCTGCATTGTTCTCCATCTGGAGTTTCATAGTCACTAATTCTCTTCCAGAACTTTAGCTGTATATCCGCAGGACTTTTGTCTCTGAGACAGAGTTAACCAGCACCAGTTCTGAAAACTAATAAGATTTTATTTATATTACCTATGAAATATTTTTGCTTTATGATAGGCAGTAGTAATTTACATTCAGGCTTAGCTTGCCAGCTTGTATCATCTACCTAGGAGCCAATAAGTATGGTATCAGGTGGCAGTTTTTAGAGCCAAGCTGAGAAAACCTTTTCTCAGAACCTTTTTTGTAACTGTAAGCAATTTTGTGATTTTCAGGCCTCTTGAACCAGACTGAACCAGTGTAAACTGTTTCCCTTGAGATTAATTTTCTGCAGATTGACATTAATTGCACCCTACTGACTTGATTTCTTGAAAAAAAAAAAACAACCAACAACAACAAACCAGCTCAGTGAGCTAAGAAAATACACTTCTTAGCTAGCACATAATGATTAATTTGTGGCTTACATCTTGAATATTCTTTGCCTCTACATGACCAGGATCAGTCACGTCTCAGTAGAATAACCTTTGAATGTGCTGTGCTTCCAAAGCATTGTCTGACATGGGCTGTGTTGATGGGGATGCTGTAATGTGATGCAAAATAACTGCATTTATTTGGGGCCAGTGGGGGGGCTTTCATTAAGTAGAAACCTTGTAGAAATGGTGTCAGTGGTTCTTGACAAAATCTCCATGCCTGCCTTTCATTTACTCAGTACTTTGAAATTCCAAATCAGACCATTTGTAAACTGAAGTATGGAATTCCTGAATATGTCCGTACATCAGTTTAACACCTGATAGAAAATCTCTGGGGGGTTTTTGGGGGGTATTTTCCCGATAACTGTAGGCTCTGAAAAGTAATGCTTAGTAAGAAATATTAATATTTTAAGCCTTTTCAGCATAAATGGTTCACTTTTTATGGGGTAGGAGGGAAAGTCTGGCTTTGCAGAGTTCTTTGGAATACAAACATTTCCTTTGAGTTAAAAAAAACATATTTTGGCCTAGCTGAACTGTCTTTGAGTTTTAGGAAGCTAACAGGAGCATATTCCATTGTCACTGATGACATTGTAATGCAAGTATCATATCCAGTAGCAAACAGAAAAATAAGACATACTGATCTCTTACAATACTAAAAACTCTTTCTCTTTCCCTTCAGCTGGGCTTGTGTGCATGGACTAATTGCAGGGTACCTTGATCTTTATTTCTTTAAAGCTAGAGGAAGAGATTTTTCCAGTGTCAGTTTTGTAAACCTTAGCCTATGAAACATTCAGGCAATATAGACTTGCCAACTGGGTATACATGACAATGGAAGAGTGAGCAATGTAAGAGGAATATCTTTTTGAGCATCTTCCATTTTTCAGGATTCACCCAATCCCCTCTCTTTACCTGTTTATGTTGCTACTAGAATAATATTTGTGATGTTTGTCCACTTATGGCCCTCGAACAGGAGAGCAAACACAAACTATCCTGTTATCATACAGCACTTCATTGGTACTCTGGGTGCCTCATGCTCTCCTAATTACTCGCCTTCACTTGATTGTTTTTAAGCATATAATTTTTATTGCAGGAAGAGGACTCTTGAGGCCCATGTAAAAACTGTCCCTGGGGTTGCTTCTCGGCTATAGCCTTTTTTTCCTGTCTCTCTTCTTCTGTGAAACTGTAATTTGCTGGAGCTTTTCAAAATAACCACTTTTTCTTAGAAGAGCTAGCTGCCAGACTCAAAGCAATTGAGAAAAGAGGCAATAAACCAAGTCCTTTCAATCAGTCCAATGACCATCTCTTAAGATTCCTGAGTCTGACTGGGAGATTAATGAGTCAGATACTTGCAGACTTGTCTTGGTACTCAGAATCTGGCAGGTACATGCTGTCACAGGAGTGTACAACTTGTATCACCTTTGTTTTGGGGCTCTTGAGTACTTCCAGACCTCCTGTTAACTAGTCTGATCCCTGTATATCGAACTATTTAATCAAAAGAAGACTATTGCAGTTTTAAACATCAGTCAGAATTGAAAGCTCCTTTGGAAAAGAGGTAGACACATGTAAAAGAGAAGGAATTTTATTCTTCCTCATTTCTCAATTATTGGTTTTAAGTAACTTTAGTGACTGGTTTACGGGGAAGTTACCAGGATGCTTTTGTTAAACATGTTTTAAACATGGTTCTTCAACCCACCATGGGAAAATGACTTACTGGAAAGTGCTATGAAAACTGTGGTTGAAATAACAAAAGTAGGAAATTTTGCTGGAAATGGACTTTTCCTTTCATTTTTTAATTATTCACATAATTAATTTTTTTCCATTCACTGATGCAAAAGCCTTTCCTGGACCATTTCAGGAAAAAAAGAGACAACTGGCATGAATCTCTTACAGCTTTGCTGCAGAATGATATTTGGTATATGGAAAGTTAATGGAATGTAAAAGCACGTGTGTAAATCCCATGCATAATTTGGAGAGTAAAACATTTTACACTTTAATATCTTTGGAAATCTTGAGACATGTTAATTTTATTCTTTTTTTTTCCCATGATAAAACCATATTTACAGATTATCAGCTAGAATTGTTTATACCTGTATTTGAGGAGAAAATAATTATAGTGCTTGGCTGTGTCTGTGGAGGGATATTGATTGTAAGAGCTGGATCAGTCTTAGCAGCTAACTTTGGCTTCTTTGACAGAAAATGTACAGTGTGAGACAGTCATAATCTAAATTTAGCTCTGAAGTAGATGAATAGTGAAAACCTGCCTTCTCTTTTGTGTATTGCAGCGAGTCGCTGTGGCCGATTGAAGCGAGAAATGCTGCCATAGCTAATCACTGCTTCACCTGCCCCATCAACAGGGTAGGAACGGTATGTATCTTCACTTTGATACTTCATGTAATAATTTCAGTGTTGCAGCATGAGTTGGTTCAAGGTAGTGAGCTCAATAGCACTAGAGTTTATAGGTTGCTGTATAACTGCTGTATTAGTGTTTATAGTATGATTTGAAGATGGATGGTGATAAAGAGATGGAGAGCTGCCTTATTGCTGGCAGCCTACTTTTTGTTTGCAACTTGCTTCCTGTTCTTGAATTGCTCTCTTTGTAACAGGCACCTGCCCTTTTGCTAATTCTCCTGGTTTCCGCGGTGAAACGAGTATTCTTGTCAAAGTGACTGAAAATGAAATATATCCTGAAGTCAATTGTACACAACTGGTTGCTGTTGTACAGATCCTTCCTCTTTCTGTACACTGAAATTCTATAATGAAAATGAGTATTGCACACGATAGGTTGTTCTTGCCTTCAGATTAGTCCAAATACCCTACATGGGTGTTCTTTTATCAGGCTACCTGCAGAATTCCAGACTCGTTCTTGCTGTTCTGTGAATACATTTGCCTTCTTTTGTGATCTGCAAAGATGTTTGGTTAAACATCTCCTCTTTTGCCTCTTCTTTAGACTTTTGAAGCTAATACGAGGGATGTTCCCCAAAGTGTGTGAACAACTGGCAGTGATACACAAAGGTCTTGTTTTCTAGCCTATCCATTACAGAAACTAGGCCCCTCTGATGACTCCCTTTAGACAGTGCTGATAGCATGCCAGAAAAAATCTTTAATAGATTTATATAAACTTGCATACTAAATATGTGGACTAGCAAGGACTTAGTGAATGAAATGGAATTCTACTGCCACCTACAGATTGCTTTTATTTCACAGGAATACTACAAAAACGCCTTTACTTCTGGAGATGGTGGAAACGGTATGTGCAGAAATCGCATTCAGGGGTTGCTGGGAATTGTAAACTAGAAAGTCTGAAGAGACAATAGTTTTCCTGCAAGTGTCTATTCCATGGCAGCTGTGATAGCTAGCAGCTGCCTTACCTAGACTGCTCTTTCTAAGCTGGAGAGAAGCAGCGCTTCCTGTTAAAGTTGGTGGTGCCACGGTACGCAGTTACCAAAAGTTCGTACCTAAGGTACCTATGTACTTTCAGAGGACTGAGAATTTTGGAGTCAATGCTGTATTGTAGGACTGGAAGACAGAAATCCCACAAATTAGCCTTTGTTGTCAGTGCATTCTTGGCATTTTGTTTGTGGTTTTAAGATTATTAACAGTAATAGCCCTAGCCTGAATCCCCAGCTGAGCCATCTTCTCCCGTTTCACAGATTTGCTGGAAGTTAAAAGAATTCTCAAGAGCATAAGATACGCTTGTATGCGCTTCACTTGCATGTTGAAGCACAATAATTCGTCCTATGACAACCATGACTGCCTCTGGCTTTATGTGGAGTGGGCCTGAGCGTTTTTTTAGCTAGTTTTGGGGCTGTTTGTTGCAGCTGCATGAAAAATGTCAGTGATATCCATTGCCTAGTAGTACAGCAGATGCAGCTGATTTCTGGCACAACTCAGAGTTGTGCAATATGAAGTAAGGGTTTTTTTTTTTTTCCCATGCTTCAAATCCCAGTGTTTTCACCTCCTGACCTTGTATTGAAGATCAAATGGATGCATCTCTCTCAAGATCTCTTGCATCTCAAGAATGCATTTAAATTCTAAATAAAAAGCAACTAAAGCAAAGCCTTTAGTTCAGAGACTTAATAATGGGAAAGCATAATCATGCATTATTTAAAAGGCAATGCAGTGAGGTTTTTTCTGTTAATTTGATATGTGTGAAAGCTGTACTGTGCATGAAAATAGCTGTTGATCAAAACTGCAGTTACCTTAGGATCATGCTGTGACTTTTCAGGATATTATCTTGCTTAAAGCACAGTTGATAACATATGGAACACGTCTCAGAGACATGTTCTTTTACAGCCAACTTTTTGATAACACAGTGAGTGTGCAACCACAAGAAATTGAGCCAGAATTTATGGGGCACAGCATGTTAAGTTGTGTACTTACTTGTAGATGGTGTTAAATGGTTTCTAAAAATTTCTTGAAGCACACCATGACTTGGGCCACTTCTATGGCTCAAGTTATGTAGCTGCACCAGATGGCAGCAGGACCCCAGGACTCTCTCGCACTCGGGATGGACTTCTGGTGGTAGAGATGGATCTAAATCTTTGCAGGCAAGTCAATGACAAATGGAATTTTAAGGTAAGCCTGCTTATAAAGAAACAAACAAGCTTTCATAATGATCTTAAAATCTTACAATACTTAAAAGGCAGCTTTTTGTTTTTACAGTCCAGAGCTTAAGTTGTTGAACTAATTTAACAGGATGTTTGGGAGGCCAGGGTCATAAATGGATTCTGAAGGGGAGTAGCCACATTCAGGAAAACTAGGCCAATAGCTTTCAGATGAAAAGCTTAGCCTTTGGCCCTTCAGTGCGGATTGCCAGGAGCTCGGAGGACTGCTGGGGGAAGTGTGTGCCGTTTCCTTACGCAAGGTGCATAGGCATTTGTCAGTGAGCTGAGATGGGTCTTTGATCTGACCTTGTGTGGTGGTTCTTTATATTCTTACAGACCTTACTTGTCAGTTTTGGTGAAATTCAGTGAAAGCCCAACACCACAAGAATCTAAGCTTCTGAGAACTTTCTGAATGCAAACTTCTTGCAGTGTTAGCTCCCTGAATTTGAGGAACTGTTGAAACCACAGAGAAAGAACTGTGTGTGTACATTAGACTCTGAAGCATCCTAACACACTTTTGAATGTATCTAAATCAGATTAAGGTGGCTGCTAGCCTCTCCACAGGGCTTTAACAAACTTGTTAGTATTTTTTTTTTTGTATTCTGAGATAAAGCTAATTTGGTTCATCTTTCCTGAGGATGTAACTTGATTTAATTTGTCCAGCAGCCATGCTAGTTTAAGAAATTGCCACCTTAGCACTGCAGTGTGCTACCCGTTCAGTTGTGCCAGTTCAAGCTATGTAGGGTGCTATATTATATACTAGCTTAGTGGTGTAACCAGATTTTTTTTTTTTTTTTTTTACCAAGCAAACAGATAACACTCTAGTTTATTCTTTTAATCTGATCAAGTTCACAGCAGGCTCCACAAATATTGTGTTGGTACAACAAAGGCAGCAAGCAAAAGGCGAAAAGAGGTGACAACTTCTTAAACAGGATGTGTTGATGAAGAAGGTATCTTGCTTGCTTCTGTGGACACAGGTCTTTTGTTGTAATCCTCAGTACTGCTAGAGACTAGGTTGGGGTTTTTTTCCTATCAGCTCTTAAGATCAGCATGATTTGGATCCTAACAAAGTAGACCAGAACTCTTGGCTAGCAGCCATCACAATACATGTATGTTCTTCAATGATAATCTAGTATTTAAAATAAGTAAATGTTTGAAAGGAGTGTCAATTTTTGCACATAATGTTACTGCAAGCAGGCATCTGTTTCATAGAGCTGTTTTATTTGGAACCACAGTGCGCATTACAATATAGCGCAATATAGAATGTATTCTGATTTCAGTTTGATATAAAAATACACATTTTCTGTGGATTAGAAATGCTGAATAAACTTTTTAATTAAAATATGGTAATTTCTTAATTAGAACTTAATTTCTTTGCTGGTGTTGCCAATCCATACACAGGGACTAAAGACGTTGTCTTTCACGTTGTCTTCTGGACAGAATTGCATTTTTTATTTTACAGATGCATGTTGTAGGTATATGGTTGTTGATGTAGTGGAATTAAATTGTGCTGAGAGATTCCCAGATTTTTTAAGTCAGGCAGGCAGCTAGTTCTGCTTTGCCACTGAAATCTGAGGCCCTGATTGTGGAATAGAGGTTTAGCATGTCAGGAAGCATGTGGAGCATTGCTTACACAACTTAATAGGGGCATCTGAACAAAAGCAATTGGATTGATGAGGAAAATCAAATAGTAAAAGCAAAACACTGACCTTATCTGTTTTGTATAGAAATGCTTATTTTTTGTTGTCTTCAAGTCCTGTACTTTCCTCACCTTAGTTCTGTGTCGATATGGGTTGGTATTATT
>JAVSBS010025898.1:0-13274 GCA_033124195.1 Coracias cyanogaster
CTCCCTGGCATGCTCAGAATGACATCCCGTTTGATCAATGCTTGCTACGCTCCATGTTTGCTGCAAATAAAATGAAGAGTTTACATGGATAGAAGCAGTATTTCAAGTTGGGTAGTGTGGGTCTGCAACTACTGCACTAGCTGCTCTATGTATACTGAAGATTCTCCCCACCACAACAGGGCTGGTAGGTTTCAGTATGAGTTTACATTTTGAAATATAAGTGGGCTATGAAAGAAACATTGGCTTACCAGACTGGCTGAGTCAACTTCAAAAGCAAACCACAGACCTCTTAGGGAAGAAAGTAAGAGTTTGTGTAGTTCTCTACCATAAGTACTGACTTTATTCTGATGCTGTCATACATTTATTTTGGTCTTAGGATCGGAAAATGCTTGTGAAAAAACATCATTTATGTTTCTGCGACAAGAGTTACCTGTGCGACTGGCAAACATAATGAAGGAAATAAGCCTGCTTCCAGATAACCTCTTGAGAACACCTTCCGTTCAGCTGGTGCAGAGCTGGTAAGAACAGTGTCATTTTGTACCTTTAAGGATGACCTTCTCCATATACACAAGTTGGAGGAACTCATTCCCTTCTGTAGAAAAAATGTTTCATGTGCTTCTTGCATGAACATCATTTATTTAAACAACCGTACCTAAGCAACCTAACCGAGGTAGATATCCCTACTTGTGTAGGGAGGTTGGACTAGATGACCTCTAGAGGTCCCTTCCAGCCTGATACATTCTGTGATTCTATTTAGACGGAGTAAATGTCCCAATGTGACATAACTCAGAAACTAAATTTATAGACTTGGGAAAAAACCTTTAGGAGCAGAGAACCCACAAGGAAATTAAAAATCATTAAGTATTGCAGATAGTCATGTATGAGAATTCACTAAAAACAAAAATCCATCAGGACAGTGTTTAATAGAGGACTTACCTAAAATGAAGCAGCTAGTTAAGAAACCAACAGAAGCAGGCTGATGCTCAAAATGCTTGCAAAAGACAGTAGAAACCATTTGAAAGACATGTTACTGCAGATTGAGAGTAAAAATGTAGAAAATGCAGAGAAGGAGCAATAGGAAGCTCCCAAAGCCAAAATATATGAAACAACAGAAAGAATACAAGGCTATTAAAATAAAAAAGACATCCTTTGATAAGTCAGTTTTGGTTGTAGGTTAGGAACTTGCACGTGAACATAAATTTTTGTAAGATGAAAGTGCCTGACCACTGCTGAAGGCACATGGCTATCTGGAAAGGCTTTTAAAGTTACGAGAACAGGAAATCTGCCAGTGATTAAGCGGGATTGATTTGATGACTGAATATAAAAAGAGCTGTCAATGAAGATGAAGGCTCTTAATGAAACACAAATGCTTCTCATGATACTAAATGACACTGATCAAATGGGAAATGCAAAGCAGAACACAGAGGAACGTCCTCTCCCTGTATGCTTGCTTGCTGACAACGGAAAAAGAAATTTTGATGCTACTGGGGATATTTTTCAGAGCATGTCAGTTGATGGGCAGGAAGGCAAATAGTCTTAGGAACTAAGTAACTAATGGAGAGGAATATAATTGTGCCACTGTGTTAGCCCATTATTCCTCTGAATTGCATGCAGTTTTAGTCACTCCATCCTGAACGGAAAAGACCAAGAGGGATAATCAGAGGGTTGGAACAACTTCTACGTGAGGAGAAACCGAATAGAATTCTTCAGCTTGGAAAGTACACATCTAAGGAAAGAGATGGCAGAAATCCTTAAATCATGAACAAGCTGGGAAGATTTTTGCATAACAGGAACTCACTGGGGCTGCAAATAAGTGATCACCTACTGGGTTTAAAACACAGGGAAGATCTTTTATGCATTCTAATTAAATTGTGAAATTCATTGCTCTGGAGATTTTGGAAGAAAACACCATAAATAGATTTCAAAAGGATCTAATAAAATTCACAGGGGATAGGTCAATGGGATATCAAATACAATTATTTGGAAACAAGCAGCCAGGGAAGACCATAAATTGCTAACCGGAGGGATCTAGGGAGGCATATTAAAATTGTCTTTGTCTTTTTTCATTAATTTAAAGGTACGTCCAAAGCCTTCAGGAGATCCTTGACTTTAAGGACAAAAGCTCAGAAGATTCAGGAGCTATTCACAGGTAAGGATTTCCTGTCATGTATGTTAACGTGATGTAGAAGGACTGGCAAGAAAATGGCAGCTTAAGAAAAATTTCAGCTACCTCAAGTCTTTATGGAGGATTTGCAGTAACCACTGTCCCTTAAAGCAGGGTATATTAAGACATGAAACGAAGCACATTTATGCCATATCAATCTGGTCAGGGCTTTCTTCCTACACTGAAGAAGCTATGAATATGTTGAGCTCAGCCAGATGTTTACCAGTTCCTTACCTGTAACCTTGGAACTGATGTATGGAACCTTTCACCTGTAGAGAAGTAGGTCTGGTCATAGTTGGCTGACTGTAAGTGCCATTTGACAGGCGTGGGATCATCTGCATGGAAATGGTTGGCACAGTTTCCTCTTTTTCTTGCCAGTAATCAAGATAATACTATAATTTATAAATAATCTATAATGGTTGATTACTGATTGTTTCAAAGCTAGTTGCTTGAAATATGTCATAAAGATTGATGTGTCTTCTTACTGCCGTAGGCAGAACCGTGATACTTCTGTACATAACGATCTTAATTTTTGCAGGCAGATACTCTGTCAGAGTATTAAATTCAGTTGGAAGTGAAATACTAACAACGTATTAATTTTAGTTTTACAGATACTGTGATAAAAATCCGGAATCGACACAATGATGTAATTCCTACGATGGCTCAAGGGGTAATAGAGTACAAGGAAAGCTTTGGCATTGATCCAGTGACCTCTCAGAATGTGCAGTATTTTCTAGACCGTTTCTACATGAGTCGCATTTCAATTAGAATGCTCCTTAACCAACACTGTAAGTGCCATTGCTGAAAGAAGGGCAGGTGATACCTGTACTGTGTCAGTACATTTTCCTTTCATTTTAAAGCATACTCAAGGCCAAGTGTACTTAAGTACTTCTTAGGAATACACTATTTGCCTTGCTATTTATAAATTCATTCTTAATGCAGTTCTTAACATATTTATTAATATTTTAAGTATTAAGGCTTTTAAGTATGGTGAATATTGGAATTACAGATTTCCTGTACATTTGTTTAGCAAAACTGAAGACAAAATTACAAAATTATATTGGGTATTAAATAATATTTTCCTTTTTTGGCAGCTTTACTCTTTGGTGGGAAAATTAATCCAGCTCATCCAAAACACATTGGAAGCATTGATCCTAGCTGCAATGTTGTTGAAGTAATTAGAGGTAAACTCAGCAGAAAAGAACAAGAATCCTGAAAACTTACATGAATGTCTATACTGAGAGCCAGTGCACATCTTGATACTCACATGCTGCTTAGTCTTCTCCTACATGAAACAGATGTTTTAAGTTTTGTCACTTTTCCCTATAAACCTATTTTTTTTGTGAGAAAAAACAGAATCTCCCTGACAGCACACAGTGTTTGCAATGTTTGTTTTTCTTTTTGGCAAACTGTAAAGGAGGAGAGAAAAAAGGTGGAGGGGAAAATGTAACTTTCTGTGTTTTTGTTATAGATGGCTATGAAAGTGCTAAGAGCCTTTGTGATTTATATTACATGAGCTCACCAGAACTCATCCTTGAAGAGCTGAATAGTAAGTGAATATGGGACGAGGCACTCTCTTGAACATTGTGATGCCGTCTTCTAAAGTAGCTGGTGGTGAAATGTTCTCCTTTTACTTTTCATCTAATGTGTTCTTTATCCACTATCACAAATAGTTTGGTGTTTGTTTTTTTTTTTTCTAAATCTGGCAGGTTTTCCCTATTCCTCCCTTTAATTAGAAAATGGAAATAATTGGAAAAGTTTTTGACACTACAGCTGTTCATACAACAGATTTTAGCAGCCTCCTTCCCTCCCTAAGGTTTCTGGTGTGTCTTTACCCTAAGCTATCTATTGCACCTCACCCTCCCTGCATTTCTTGTGACAATTCTAAGATTTATACTAAACATTCCATTCTAATTTCTCTTGTGTATTCAGCTATCATGTTCTTGTAGTTATAGTTAGATACAGGACACTCAAGTCGTGGCAAAAATTATTTGAACCCATTGGCTGTGACTTGGAAAAAACAGTTTACAACCGTGTTACTATGAACTCAGAGGTCAGCTATTGTCCTCACGGTCCTGCTGAATTCTGAAGAGCCTTTCTGACATTACTCACTAGAGCAGTTTTTGAGATACTAAATGCCAATTTTGGACAGACCTACAAAAAACAGCAGTCAAAATTGCTTCTACAAGTAATTGTGAAAGCCAAAGTGTAATGACAGTAACTTGGCCTATGAAGCTAAAGGCAACAAAAGTGTGACCTTGACTACACATTCCAGATCTTTTCTTCCTACTGTACAAACTGTACAAAACCTGCCATGCTGTGTCTAGGTGAAAGGGTTTCCCCCTCTCCATCTTTGGGGCATGACACTAAAAATATTTGTAGGAAAGTATCAGTCACGCTAGCCAATTCCTTGTACTGAGGGGTCATTTAATGGTGTCCATGCTCCACAAGCCAGAACAAATAGTTCATTTTTTATAAAAGGAGTGACCTTTTGCTCAATGAATCGTGAAGGTGAGTTAAACCTGATCCAGGGCAAACACACGTTCCTTGCTCACAGCTGAGAGTGGAGACCATTACTTAAACCTGAAGCATGTAATCGGGGGGTGGAGGCACAGAGGGAAGAGATTAACTTGATAGGAACCTGACATATTTCAAAGAGTGTTTCCTCCCCTCCCCATTTTATTTTTGCTGGGTACATAATTTGTTGTAGATCTTTTGACATCACTAGTCTCCAGCTTTGATGTTTATAAAGCACTGGCCACAAACACAGCCTGGTGGGAAATTACTGGTCTGTGGAACTGAAAGAACCATAAGTGCCTGCAGAATTTTCTGAGCAACCTGTCCTTAATTTTTTATATAATGAACTTGTTGCCTTGCTGTATTTTCTGGAATTTATTATTTAAAAAAGGATTGAACACTATAGCAGTTTTGTAGATGGCATTGTCTATATAATTTTAGTTAAGGTTTCTTGTTAGAAATCAGCTAGTATCTAAATGAAACCAAGAACAGGCTGTTTGGTGCATTATAGGATCATAAGATAATTCAGGTTGGGAGGAACCTCAGGAGGTTTCTAGTCTGACCTCCTGCTTGAAGCAAGGACAGCTACGAGTTCAGACCTGCTTGCTCAGGGCTTTATCCAGTTTGGTCTTACAAATCTGCCGAGGATGACGAATACCTAACATTTCTGGGCAATCTGTTTCAATGCTTAACTGTTACGGTGAAAAAGTTTTTCTCTATATCCAGTCTGAACCTCATCTTGAAGTCACTGTTTCTTGTTCTCCCACCACCTGAAGAGCCCGATTCTATCTTCATGATAACCTCCTCACAGGTATTAGAAAGCAACTATTGTATCACGTGATTGACATACAACTTTTCAAAAGATCTGTGTTCAAATTTCGCTTCTCTTACAAATTTTCTCCACAATACAAATAGACATTTTGAATGACTGCAGCAAAGAATGACAGATACCTTGTTTGCTATTTAATGATGTAGACTCTCTTTTCTCCAGCTAAATTACCAGGTCAGCCCATGCAAGTGGTGTATGTGCCATCACATCTCTATCACATGGTTTTTGAACTTTTCAAGGTCTGTGCACTTAACGTTACACAATTATTTTATACATCTTTGTTTAAGGAGACTGTATTTGTCTGACTTTTTGAACCAATTCTAGATAGCGGTGTGTTTTTGCAAATGCAAACCTTGTGCTATTTGACTGCAGGAAGATACCTAAATTGCACTGTTTAGACAAATAGTAACTGCATAGAAAATGAACAGCTTTGGGAGATATATCTCCTTTCCCTAGCCACTGAATACATCTGACACCTTCTGAGTAGACAGCTTTGTCAAAAAATCTTAAATATATAAAGACTTTAATAAAGCAAGTGAGAATAAGATACAATTTTTGGGACATCTTCAAATCTGGTATAATGTGAAGCAGGTCCTGTAGAGCTTTCCTAAAGCAGTTCATTCCTAGATTTTTCTTGATGCGTTATAAAGATTCTACAGATAAAACCATATATTATTCAGGTGTCTGTTTAAAAGTAAACATTTGAAGTTTGTGTGTTCTAGTAAACAATATAAATACTGATACTGAATAAACCAGAAACCCTAAAAAAACTCTTCTAAAACCATATTAATTTGTCCTGATTCTGAAATATATAATAAAAAAATAACTTTCCTAAATTGGTGTTTTAAGATAATATACAAAGTGGTAAGAACAGGATTAAAGTTGTACTTGAAAATTACAGAATGCAATGAGAGCCACCATGGAACATAATGCTGATCGATGCATTTATCCTCCAATCCACGTACATGTCACCTTGGGAAATGAGGATTTAACTGTGAAGGTACCCACTTTTTTAATTATTTGAAGGTTATTTTGATTAGGGTTGTTTTCTTTCTGTCATAGGCAGCATATCAGTCCCTTTAGCTGCGGATCTGATTCCAGCAATAGTATGTGATGATGTCTTGTTACTTACATGCCACCATTATGGAACGTCACATACTGTATCAGTAGGAAATTCTCCCTGAAGGCTCTGCAATAGAATCCTGTGCTTTTGTCACACTCATGTCTTGCCTAGCTTATAAACAACCACAACTAAAAATGAAGTAGCATCTCTATACAGTTGTAGTAACAGTGTCTTGTATGTGATGATGACAGAGCTATACAGGTGTGAAACAACTAAAAAAAGGGAAATAAACATTGTATATTCCATGCAAATCAAACCTCTCTCTAGTGCAGTTTGCAGAGTACTTTCTTCTTTTTCTGTACAACATCCACGTTGGATTTCAAAGACCAGCTGCAAGTACTGGCTTTTTCATACGTCTAACTAAACCAAACCACAGTAAAACAACTCTTCTGACTTAGTCCTTCAGTAGTAGGTTTTAATAGATTGTCTTTAACTGGTAGTATTCCTGAGGAATGAAGATAGAAACACACAGAACTTGTCATTTGTGAAAGAGTATAGATACTGACTTCAGACAGAATTGTGTTATGAACAAGATAAAAACAATGCACAATTTAAGTAGAATTTTCTTGGTTCCAAGAGATTATGAATGCTTTTTATGGTAGTTAAGTGGTTTGGATAAGGGATGAAAGGGGAGGATTCATCTCTCTGATCATTGCTGTAGCTAACAGATGAGAATTTAAGAAGACCCATAATTTAATAGGGACTACTTGATACTGTGTTTTACCTGAACTTTCTCTGGATTATTGTTTGAGAGAAGCTGTCTTTTATAAAAATGTATTCAGGGACAGAATGCGACATGTTCCTTCTTGTTCCAGATGAGTGATCGTGGTGGAGGTGTTCCTATGAGGAAAATTGACAGACTGTTCAACTACATGTACTCAACAGCACCACGTCCACGTGTTGAGACGTCACGAGCTACACCTTTGGTATGCACACCTTTTTTATTTTGTCATGTTAAATATGTTTAATTGTCACAAAAGAAACCATTTAGCCCAAGCTATGAAGTACTGATTTTATAGATGCAACAAGTATCACTATTTGAATGTTACAGCTTAATTCAAATATTTTTCTGAAAATAACTAGAAAATGTTATAAAATACTAAAGTTCAAGACTCTGTTTTTCTCTACCAAATATAATGATCAGCTACACCTAGCAGAACACGTAGCGATGCTGCCTGTATTGCAGCTAAGAACAGGACTCTGAATTCTTCCTGTAGCCACTGAATGAAAGGGAAAATAATTATAGCGATGATTTTGGATCAAGTCCATAGTTTCATTTGTACTGTGCAGTCAGTTGCACCATCCCCAAGGAAGGATGAAGGTATATAGATGTCACAGGGCATATGAAGAGTGTGCTTTGGTCTTATGTGAACTTAATAGATGTGCAAGAAATAAAGCCTTAGCTCTCAGTAAGAAGCTCTGAACAGCTTTCCTGAATTTATCTCAGATTGCATTGTTCAGAATGTGTTTTTTCAATCTATATAGTGTTCTGCATCTAGATGATTGCGCAACTCATTAAACGCTAGATCTTTACAGAGAAGTGTTGTGTATGCTCACTGAGAGATCACCTTTAGCATTTAGTAGATTAAAAATTATATAACGCTTCAAGTCTGTGTCCTGCTACTGCAGTGAGGACTTGATGGAATTTTAGTATAAGCTACAAATTCATAGACACTGCTTCTTGGACCTTTTTTTATGTATACACTGGTGATGAAATGCATCCAAGTACTGAGCACTCTTAAGATTACCAGCTCCATGAGGCATAACACAGCCTCAGTACAGTTTTCTCTAATGGTGTCATGTTTCCTTGAAAACGCTACCATAATACAAGAAGCGTTACCTAGCAGCCCTGCGTGACAAAGAAACAAAACCATTTTCTCATAATCAATCATCCACGCATTCTTCTGTTTCTGGGGTGTGTAATAGTTCTGGGGGCAGTGCAGTTAACATTTAACTCCTGTTATTGTCAAACATCATGCTTCGTTTGTCCTATTAAGTTAAAGCAGAAAACACGACTGATGGATGCAGTTAATGAATACACTTTTTCTCCTGGATCAGGCTGGCTTTGGTTACGGCTTACCCATATCACGTCTGTATGCGCAGTACTTCCAAGGAGACCTGAAGCTGTATTCCTTAGAAGGCTACGGTACAGATGCAGTTATTTACATAAAGGTATGACATAACACTTGACCATTTACAATTTATCAGCAGCTCTAATCTAACCACTAATGGAACTCCTTGTTCTGTTACTATTAACTTAGATTAAAAAAAAAATAATCAGCTACAGTTTTCTCTACTTACAGGCCTTATCAACAGAATCCATTGAAAGACTCCCTGTATATAACAAAGCAGCCTGGAAACATTATAAAGCGAACCATGAAGCAGATGACTGGTGTGTGCCGAGCAGCGAGCCAAAGGACATGACTACTTTTCGCAGTATCTAGCTTTTTCCTCAGCTGTTCATAAGAAGTAGGTGTATCTGTAGGGAATTTAACAGACCTGATCTACACCAAGATGCTGACCCACATTTGATAAGTGAAAGTAATTTTAAGTGGAGTAACAGAAGGTTTAATTTAATTACTCTTTTCTGGAATTAAAAGAGACCAAACCAACCCAAAACACAAGAAAAACCCCAGACCTGTACATACTTTTAAAAGTGAGAAGGTCACACTTAATTTGTTCTGCTTTCTTTTATGACTACTTTCAGTACCTAAATCAAGGGAGCAGTAATTCTGTGTTTTATAGGGATGCAATCTATATCATATCTGGTGGGAAATTAATTCATATAATTAGAAAATAGTTTTAATAGAAGAACTGTTGAAAAAGCTCACCAGAGCATTTTTCCATTATACAATACTACAGAATAATGAAAAAGTCATGTAATAAATATTGAGGAACTCATTGCTATACCTTTGCACCCGCATGGCACTTTCTATTATTTTATCTTAAGCATGCTGAAGCCTAATTTTTCAAAGTTAGATATGTTGCCTACATACCTTGCCTACATCAAGGTTTTTTGCAGCTGTAGAAATCACACTTAGGTCTGTAGGGATTAAAAAAAATAAAATTAAAAAAAAAAATCAGTTCTAGCTGCTACCACTGGTATAATGTATCTCAGGTATGTGGTATCAGTCATATTTCTATGGTTGTAATGTGAATATTTAATACATGTGAAAAACTTATCTTGCCATGATCCTTGTGAATTAGCAAATAGTGTTGGCTTGTGTACAGTAAAGATGTGCTGTCTTGCATTTGCTTGTATTTCTGTAGGTAACACCAAAATGCATTATTAGTGTTCTAGCCCTAGTAAGATCTCAGACTTGGGTATGTCAGGTTATAGCTGTAAATCAAAGCTATTTTAATAAATGTTTTTTAAATTTGCCCTTAATAGGGCATCTTTATTACTTTGACTATAGAAATCACCTTCTCAGGAGTATTTAAAAAAAAAAAGGAATTAACAGGTTTTGAAAATACCTTTGTATTTGTGGTGTGCTTCTGGCCTCGTTTATGTAGGAACTGGAAGCCACACTACAGCCTAAGTAAAGTAAGCAGAGTGTGTTCATCAGTCAAAGGCAAAGTGTCAAAACATGCTGGGGAAAACAGAGAGGGGAATGAGTATTACACTTCAGATACAAAGTCCTTCTTTTAATAAAGGATTAAAATTCTCTGAATGCCTATTGTGCCAGCTTTGTTCAAATCATACGTATCTGTGTTGCACCTTGATCCCTGTCATTCCTGAACATTATAGGAGTGATGCAGTTAAAGGCACTGAGAACTAATCCTTTTCTGTTAACTCATTGCATGCAATTCTGTGGTTTTTGTTCTGCAGCAGATGTGCACAATCCCTCTCAGAACAAGCTACATTTTGGTAGGTTACTAGCTCTGCACAGAGCAGAAGGTGAGATGCCGAAAGTGAAGGGAATAGATGGCATGTTAGAAATCGAAGTTCTGCTGTTCTAGTTGCAGCTGGGCCAGAGTAAAGATGATCCCCTGCTACCTCCCTAGCCTAGTGCTGCAAAACAGTAACATGGTTTTACACCCTGGTCAAGCTAATGTAGATCACTTTAACAGACTGGGCTATATACACAGTTACACTGCCACTCCGAGGGAGGATTATTTTATCTTAACTGCCACTGGAACAGTACAGTTACCTGCTCCACTCGAGCTTGTGGGCACTTTGAGAGGTCTCTGTTTTTCTTCCTTACAAGGATGAGGTGGTGGCTGGCCTACCTTTCAATCTGCATGGCTGCAAGGAAGGAGAACCTAGAGCTGTTCTCTCTTCAGCCCTGCAAAAGGATGTATGTGAGAAAGTCCACACGGAAACATACATGGGACTTGTACAAAAGTTACAGGGAATGCTTGCAGCTATTGCTTTTGCTAAACTAAAGCTGTAGGTTACAATAAGGGATTTTAAAAACTCAACTCTGAAGCAGAACATTCTACCTTTTACACTGTTTTAAATGTTTAACTTAATTGAACTGATTTTAGCAATATCTGAGAACTACAAGATATGTTTCTTAAGAAAAGCTAGCAGTTTGTTTTCTAGAAAGAAAGTATTTCATATGGTATTATTGAAATAACACCTCTTCATGCTCTCAGCTAGCTGCAGTTTGAATTATGATTATTAGAACAATTGGTCATGTAATTATATTTGTATCTGTCTCCTCACCCACCACTCCAAATGACTGTGGTAAAAACAAAACAAATGTCGTTGTATTTTGGTTTACAATATTTAACGCTACTTACAAGTTTGATCTTTTGAATACTTTTGATTTAAACAGAACTCCAGAGGGTAATTTTTGTGTTTAATATTTTCATTACTGTACTGAAGTCATTGCTAGCACACTGGTTAAGTTGAAGTGAATCACTGTAGAAAATGAGTATAATAGCTCAGCTATCAAAATGCTGAGATGAATAGTTTTGTATGCAAATGAGCTCAGTCTTGCATTGTAAAAGTAATCTTGGTTTGTGTTAACTTAATTTTTTTAAAGAATCACTACATTTATTCATTAAAACTGTCTGAAAAATGAAACTTTCAGCTGGGTGATTTTGTGGCTCGGTACTAAGCTAGTTCTGTGGACCCAGCATCTCAGATCCTTGAGCAGCTGCCAGATGTTAAATGCTGTGCTCTGTGACAATCAGTGTTCTCTGCTCAGGTGCCAGGTGAGTTTATCGTCCCTGCTGTGGCCCTCATTGAACTACAGCAGCTCTGCACACGGGCAAACCTTTGAAACCGTTATTTCCGCTAGTCTCCTTCTGGAGAAACAAACACTTCACAGGGTGCAATATTCAGTTCAGTACGCTTAAAGGACAAAGGTATACATGGTTCTTTCTTAGAATATTCTCTGTTCTAGCTGAAAGCACTTAACTGAGAAACCAGCTTCCTTGACTGAATTAATCAAAGGGTAGTTCTGTGTGTGTGATCCTGAGCTTTTGATGATTTTGTACTTCTAATTCCCTTTTATCAATAGCGCAGCATTCTTCTCTGGCTCAAAATCTGTAAGTTTGGATCACAAACTCAAAGCTGCTGGAAGCAAAGTAAATAAGTTAAATCTTGACCAAATAATTGTTTCTGAATGCACAAAACTGAAAAATGAAACCTCTTTTTAAAAGTAGTCATTACCAAGATTTTCAAATTTTATTTTGGAAATGCATAGTGTGCAGAAGCATTTCCACACAGTCCTCCTGCTGAAATTCGTAAGACATTTATACAAAAAAAAAATAACCGTGAAACACCCAAGTGTGAAGTTCATTCATTTAATGAAAATAAAAAACAGTCCATAGATTTAAAGGAGAACTTGGTCCACAGAAAGAAATTAAGGTTTTTTTCTAGTCCATTCTATGGTGGAACTGATATTTAAACTAGTCTATGTTTCTGGGATAATCTAATTAAAGGAAGTGCTGTTGTGGTATCTCTAGAAAATAATATGTAAATATACAAAACACCAACTTGTGTTCTAAACTATTCTGAATCAAATCCTCCTTTAAAGAGAAATAATCTGTAGTCTACAATTGAACATTTAAATACAATGCAGAAACCCAGTGCTTCGGTGATAATTTTCCTAGAGTTCTTCCCTCAGTATTTTAAGTTTGAAAAACAGTATAGTTTAAAATTAGCAAATATATAAATTTGGTCCGCAAATCTTGTAGCAGGTAGAAAACAGCAATATATGTATTGCAAATTGATCTTATTCATAGCATAAATCTATAAAACTATGTATTATTTAGGAAAAATAGGTTAAAAAAGATCTTATTTATAGGTTTAAACATTGTCCCAACACCATATAGGTCGTGTACAGAAGACATATTAAGCTTAGTGTATGTATGCAGTTTGTACAAACTACTTAATGTTTCTTGTTATTTTCTCAGTAAATTGCAACACAGAATTATAAAACAATGTACTACTACAGTGAACTTTGAATGCAAATCCCAGAAATACAAGAATTTAAACAAAATAGTCCACAAATTTGAAATACATGCTTTCTTTTTAAATTAATTTGACATTACCATTTTCTTAAGCTTACTTTTTACTATACATCTTTAGTGGCAACAGATAAACAGTGTCTCACAGGCTGAATTTGTCGGCAGGATTTTTCTATTGTCCCTCTCTGAGATTCAACTCTATCAAATGCTATTTGACT